>JAMPIQ010000002.1:14136747-14237092 GCA_024699855.1 Aphelenchoides besseyi
TACAAGAAGTGACCACTTCAGCTCGTCGCTTTTAACAAAATTTGCAGAATTGACTGAGCTAATTCCGTTGAATATGCTTCCAATTCTTCTAACAGTAACCCTCGAATCTTGAAGGGTAATCGCTTCTTATGTTTGTTTACTCGGACTATCGATGGTCAATTGGCCACAATCTGACTGTTTGCAAACTTGCAACATGGTTATCGATTCCGCGTTGCCGTTTTTGAATCGCAAATTTGTTCGCCAATAAAAAAACTGCTGTTTTAAGCGAAAGCGCTTTTCATTTGTTGATCAAAACCGAGAATTTTTTACGAAGAATTGACATTCGAATGTACTGCCAAATATTTTTTTGTTACACTCATACAATATGTCTTTTCGATATGAATTTTCCCATTTTGATTTACAGGATGTTTCACGTGGAGTGTCCGATAAGGAACGCTCATTTCTCAGCCATTACTGAATCAATTTTCATACGGTTTTTTGCGCTTGGTTGGGAATTTATTGTCATTTTGTTTTGTGTCAACAAATTTCTTGAATTTCATTCATAATCATACAAAATTTGCTATTTGGCGGAATGTTTTGGTTTTTGCGGACAAAGTTGCGGGCGGTCATTCTTTTTTTTTAACGATGTCGTGGACTCCGGTTTTAAAGACGTTTTGCGTAATCCGATACGCATAAACAAACAGTTCTGTGACCGTTCAACGTTGTTATTGCATTCATTTTGAACTCGATCGTCGCGCTCATGTTCCGTTGACTACGAGCATCTTTCACTCCGTTGGATCGGACGTGGATTCTCGCTTCTTTTGGCACCGCATGCTTGACCGCCATATTCGCCAGACCTTAACCCACTGGATTTCTTTCTCTGGGGTTATCTGAATTCTTTAGTTTACAGAACGAAGCCAGAGAAGCTCGATGATCTCGAAAGCAGAATTGTGCAAGCGTTCAACGAATTGGACCAAAACATGATAAATCTGCGATATATGATTATAAAAGACGGCTCGAAAAAGTGATCGATACAAATCGAGAAAGTGTTGAGATTTGAGAATCAAAATGAACGAATAAGCAGAGCAAAACGCATTCGCCCGCAACTTTGTCAGCGAAAACCAAAACATTCCGCCAAATAGCAAATTTTGTATGATTATGAATGAAATTCAAGAAATTTGTTGACACAAAACAAAATGGCAATAAATTCCCAACCAAGCGCAAAAAACCGTATGAAAATTGATTCAGTAATGGCTGAGAAATGAGCGTTCCTTATCGGACGCTCCACGTGAAACACCACGTACATTATTCTTCAAAATAATGTTCAAATTGGCGCGAAGGGAAAGCGCAAACTGAGTGAAGGGGAGTGGAAGCCTCTTCTCATAGTCAAACGAAATCAATCGCTTGATCAATTAACTTAACCGTTCAAATTACGTACAAACTGCTCGATTCATCCTACTGCCTTCAATGATTGCCAAAAGTATTCAAAACAAGCGTCTTCTATATCGTCAAGACTCCAACGTTCTAAACAATTAACTTTTTGTTTCAACGGCTAATGTTGTTGTGATCATGTTTTTGTTTAGATTTTTGTTGCAACATATTTTTATACTTTGGAAGAATAAAGCAGTTCTCCAGTGCATTTAGTAATCGAATATAAACCAGATGGTTATTTAAAGGTAGTGACTAGATAGATAACAATACAGAAGAATAAAGAGCTTGAAAATATGATCGAGATTTGCAATATCACGCAGTAGATCCGATTATTGGTTTGTTTCGACGCGACAAGTACTTTACGTACATATCGTTGGTTTCCGGTTATTGGAATCGTTTTGTCCACATGACTATTGTTTACTCGAATATTTGAAATGTCAACAAGTTGATCGAAATACCAATTCTGCATTTCGTTTTTAGACAACGTAACGGTTCAAGGATCGTATGTACTTGGCGCTGTAACGTTGCGATAAGAGGTCAATCGAACTGAAGGAGCGGAAGGTAACCGGGTCTCTCGTATCCGCTAAAACACAAAGGCTCACAAAAATACATGTCCCCAACAATTTTAATCGTACGCGTGATATTTTCATTCTTGATGTTTTGTAGTGAAAACGGAAACTACAATGAATTTGTGTCGCTTGATCTTAAATGGGATCGTACATTGAAAGCAGCCCTCTTCCGCAATACAATAACCATCTTCGCTTGACTTCTTTAAGATGCCGCCAACTTTCGATTACAAAAAGCTCACTATCCATGAGCGACAAGTGGCTTCTAATTGAAAACATCTTTTCGCTTTATATGCTTGTGATATCTGTATCTTGGTTCTATATAAGATAGTGATTAATTACGATAATTGTAAATGTCTTCGGCTATTTTTGATGCTTCTTTTTAAAATGATCGTTGCCTTCACTTTTAAAAGCGTTGTATGTTCACGTTAAACTGGTTACTCCTTTTCATGGTCAACCACAAAGTCTCGGGTCTCCAGCAGCGTCTGAGAAATCGATTTGAGTTTCGATCAAGTATCGGTTAACGCAAAACTGTCATTTTATTGCCACGTATTGTTAAATTGGCAAACAGCTCAAAAACGTTTTCAATATGAAATTGCTAAAAACTCATTGGTCACTTTTTTTGAAGTATTGACGTCTCAAATTTTGATGGACGTCAAATGTTAAAGGACAAATTGAATTTGATTGAAAGACGTAGGTCATTTAAACTCATTCAAAATTTGCTGCGATCTGTCTGACTCGTTTTTTCGCATAGACAACAGCTTTTGAGGTTCGATTAGCTCAACCGTTGTAGATTGTTTAACTACCATGTATGTGACCAAACTACCTTCATCGTGACTTGGTCATTTGGTTGCTAGTTTGCAGTTTTGCTGATAACTGCAATCAGTTGCGCAACATGTTTGAGAAGTTGATTTAAAAAGAAAGATAAACAGCAGACGGTTTATGGAGGCGGCGAATTGTTGCGTGAGTTGTCGAACGCTTCGGATGTTTTGCATTAACGACATGTTCGCAATGAACGTCGTTGCAGACGGTGACTAGAGATAAACCGACGCTGGGTATTACGTGAAGAGATCTAAACAAACGGATGAGAACAACATTCAAGAAAAACAAGCGCACACATCTCGCGCGTCGATGAGCTAAAACCGGTTGATGTCCGTGGCGTGAATCTTCCCGTTCCTGTCCGCTCCTCCTTTTTTTTGCTCCATCCATTTGTGCAACTCGTCTCACGTTTTCAACGAATGGACTCAATTAGCCGTTGGGGATCGCAACGGCTTTAGCTGCAACTATCGACATGACCGTTTTGTCGCGGCATGACTTCGTTTTCCTCGTGCATGGACCAATTAGACGAACACTGACCATCGTCATTATTGTTTTTCGGCGTAATCATCTTCTTTTGCGAGCTGAACTAATCGACCATGCCGATCAACCACTTCGGTGACTTGTCGATGCACTCAGTTACATGAACCAATGACCCTTGAGTTGTAAGACCATTAACGGAGTCGGAACGATATAGCTAATTTAACCGTAAAACCACTTGGTTTCCGAATTACGTGGATTTCCTCGTGATTAATTACCTCCGCCGGTATTCCGAACGGAACGTGTATATAAGACAATTGTGCTTCTTTTGGATCCTCTGTAGTCTTCTGCGATAACTTTTTTTTGTACACGTTTTTTGGCACAAGGTCAAGAAACTTTTCGTTTTTTCTTAAATTATGACAACATCCCGAAGGCCGACCGGTTTAACGTTTTCGAATCCATTGCCGTGACGGTCATTTTCTTTTCTACATGAAACCGACCACTAAAAAAACATTTCGTTCCTTTTCACGATTCTAATTTCGTTGTTATTTGCGTTTGATTTTGCGAGAATTTGTTTTAAAATTTGACGTTTTCGGACGCATCATCTTGGGACGGCGTGTTGAAGACCTATGCACTGGGAGCGTTGTCTATTGGATGTTGGAGTGCAAGGTCTAAGGCGTCAAACTCAAATCACTTGTTTCATCGATATCTGCCTTCTCGATCAGCTCTAACTCATCCGTTGAGGTAACAACAACGAACTTCAGGTTCGCGGCATGCCCGCAGGCCTTTTGAATGTTCGCGGTATCTCGAACGCATTTCCTACATTAGGAACTTGCTCACTCGTGGTGATCTTCTTGCTCAGCGTTTCTCGTCAGATCTCATGTTCGGTTCAATCCACACCTCCTTCAGTTCTATCGGATGAGGACTTTGCAAACGCTGAAAAACTAAACAAAGGTGAGTCGTTGTCATGGCTTCTCATTCAAAGCTTTTAAGATGAATTGTTTCGTGATGCGATTCCGGTCGAAGAGGTCAATCATTACAAAACCGATATTCGTGGACCATACGCCAATCAACGACGTGTGAAGCGAAATGGTGTGAGTCGAACAACGAAACTTTGGCCTCAGGGTAGAATTCCTTATGCCATATCTCCGCATTACAGTACTCATGAACGGGCGTTGTTGGCTCGTGCCGTTAAACAGGTTTGCCGTGTACATTCAACTGAATTGATCCTTTGTTTGCAGTATCACGACAAAACGTGCGTTCGTTTTGTTCCACGATCTAGTGGTGAAGGAGATTATTTGTTTATCGGCAAAGTAGATGGGTAAGTGATTTAGAGATACAATTATAATCAAGAAATTGTAGATGTTTTTCGGAGGTTGGACGTACGAGCGGTGTACAGGTGTTGTCACTGGACAATGGTTGTATGGAATATCCGACGATTATTCACGAGGTAAGTCATTGAAATGATGAAAGCAAACGGAAATGCTCTCGAACTTAAAAACTTTCATGCAGTGACTGTGATCCTGAAAATAAAATATCAGAATTGACAAAACTCGTGACAATTTCAGATGATGCATGTGGTCGGTTTCTATCATGAACACGGTTTGTTTGTCGACAATCGTAGTTATAATTCGACTTTACAGAACGCTGGGACAGAGATACATTTATCGACATTATTTGGCAAAACATCGATCGAGGTTTACAAGCTTCGGATTAAAGTATTGACAGTCAAATTGCTTTCAGGAGCATTGGATCAATTTGGAAAGGTGGATTTGAGTAAAACCTCCTACTACGGTCAACCCTATGACTATCGTTCTATTCTACACTATGACAGTTTGGCGTTCAGTAAAAACGGATTTCCGACGATGTTGCCCAAAAAAGCCGGTAAGTCAACGAGTTGATGAAGAGTAAAAACGTGGGATTTAGGATACGCTTCAACGATCGGAAACGCAAAGGATTTTAGTGATGTTGGTGAGTATCAATATCGAATATAAGAAACAAATAGTCTTGTTAAGATTTGGCTAAAATTAACCGGATGTACAAATGCGATCAACGCAAACCCGTGAATACGATCTTCATCCCGGCCAAAGCTCAAGTCGCTCCAATCTACGCTCCACCCTTCTACAAAGGTTACAATCGACCCGCAATTGACGGACATTATCCGTTCTTTGAGCCGACAAAAACTACGCCGCCCAAACCGAGTAGGCTCTTAAATTCTGGGGAAAGTTGATGATTTGGAGTTTCAGTTTGCGAAGATCGTATCACCGTTTGTTGGTGGACCCAAGATCGTTGTTTATCGCCGAACATTTACGTTATGATGCGAAATCTTTGCGCCAAAACTTGCGGTTTCTGTTAATGATCATCGTATCTCGTTGTTATTTTTCGTCTTTCACCACTCAATTTGAACGTCTTTCTTGCGCAAATCGGACTACGTGTAGGTATTTGTTGTATTCGAGTATTTCCGTTGTAAATATCGAGGATCATTGTTTGTATTCTTTTCGACGATGTGAATCGTCTTTCGATGTCATCACGAAGCTTCGAATTCACGAAACTCAATCTTGACGTTTACGTTGTATTAATAGGTCTTGATCTTTAAGCAACTAATAAACTGACTAATGATTGAATCGATCTTTGAAATAAGCATCAGTAACGTTAATCGACACTTTTTTGGAATCGAATAAATTTGGAGAATTTCTGTTGACCTTGTTTGTCAAAATTTTTCGTTTTGTCAATGAGGTTGTTCAATCCGTCAATAAAAAAAGGAACCAGAAATCGGGGTCATATCTTCATCCAGCCGTCTGCTCTCGTCGACCGTGTACGTTTGCAGATATCCTCACAGATGTGGACGCGTTGGAAATCGTCCGAAGAATCCCCAAAGCTTTTTTCTTATAATCAAGAGGCATATCGTCGAAGATTAATTGAAGAAAACACTTGTACGACAATCTCAGGACGTGCATCGTTTTGTCGACGAACTCGTTTATCCGCGTCAAACGCGTGAGGTTCCCACTTCTATTCGCTTTTTTTGTTTTACCGTTAGCTTCCCATCGACAGTTTTCGATCGAGTTCAGCGCCGGACAAAAGTCCGCTCGTGTCCGCCAACTCATTTGTCGCGTTTCGTTTCCTTGTTTTCCTGCTTGCAGATGTTATACCCTCTGATTCATTATGACCGTCTTTCTAAGCCTAAATGGCTACGACGAAAAGAAACGAACGTCAACGAATTTATTTCTATTGTTTTCGCTAACCATCCTGTTCCTTCGGACCAAACATTTCTGGAGATTTGAACGTGGCTCGCTTGCTCGGATTTTTGGAAGACTTGATCGTCTGTGTGATGTGACAAATCGATCATGGAACACTAATAAGTATTTTTGACTTGGACTTCTTCACTTATTCGAGATGCCGATTCTTCACATTTTCGAGACGTCGTTTTGCATTCTACCGCCGAATTTTATGTGCCGACTCAATTTTGCACGGAAATGAAACCGAAATCTCGTTGTGAGGCCTTCAAATTGGTTCTAGAGATTGAGCCTGAAATATCGCCTTATTCTTTTTAACAGCTTTTTCGTGACTTTTACGTTTCGTAGGCTTGTCGAGATGTTGGAAGGACTTCAATTTCCAATTGTTATTTTCGACTGTTCCAACAAAGATGCCAACGAATCGTAAGCCAACTGTTCGTTTCATCAAAACACGTGCTCACGAAAACAAACCGATAGTTTGCGCTCGTCGTGTTGCTCAAACAACAAGATGGACACAGAAATCGCAACGGTGTCCATTTGAATCGACTATAAACGGATTGAATTTGAGACCGAACTGTACAACTCACTTCTTATTTGAGTAAATGGAGACCAATCGTTGGATTCGGAACACATTCGGGTATCTTGTTTTACGAAGAATTTGCTTAAACAAAAGCCAACTTTTATGTTCATAGACGGCGATTAGTCAATGCGGAATGTCAAAGCTCATTGGAAGCGGGGATTACTTAATCTTAGCCATTGAATTGGTTGGAGAAAGTGCGCAAAGTTGAAGGCAACGTTTGCGGTGCCAAGGGACTGGAAAGAAAGGTTGAGTCCTCTCCCGTTTACTCGCTACTCAACTACAAATTGACCGCTGTCCATTTATCTCAAGTGAATTCTTTTAAGAGTTTCGAGTCGTTTTATTCGCCGTCGTTTAAAAAACGATTTTGTTTATAACGTCTATTTCACTTTAGGAATAAGCGTGTCGATTGTTAATCCAGTCCTTACTATCTTAACAGTTGATTTAGACGTGTCGTTGTTGTCGTTTGTATCCCATTCGATTATGTTTCCGCACAACGATTATGCTAGTGAGTTGCCATCGTCTTCTCGGAATCCGTTCGAGAATTCAGGTAGGTGGTTTTTGAAGTTGATGTTGAGCAATCAAATGGAAATTTTGTTAAGATTCTTCTAATAACTAGTCGTTGAGAAAGGGTTTTATTTGGCTCTTATTTTGATTTGAACATCGTGAGATGTTTTGATTACTCTTGGTTATAAACCACCGGGCAACATTTTCTTTGTTCTTCTACCCATTGGTTTGCACGCGAACGTTTTGTCGTCTCCGTCTGGATAGTCTATTTTTAGGAATTGCGAGCAGATTATTGAAAACATATTGATCTCTACATCCACTCGTCTAGCGCGCGCAATTGACTGCTGGATAAGGGGGTAAGGTTTCTGGGTCATCTGCGTTTTCACTTTGTTCATTCTATTCACCTCGTTTTTGCAACTTTGCGACATTCATAGACGATGTCATGCCACGTTTATGACTTGAACACCAGTGACTTTCTTTTGGAACAGTAGATTATGTAAATGAAATAACTTCGAATAAGCCATTATTACCAATGATAAGAGGTTTAGAATTTTTTACGGCAATTTCGTTTATTAACCTAATTAGAAATTGGTTACTACATGCGATAAGAGGATATAAAGTCCCAATACCTTCTTACTATTCCTTCACTTCTAATCTGAATGTTCATTCCAAATGAACTCCGTCTGTATGTCAACTTCATCGGCTTCAGTTCCAGAACGATGTTTACAGTCCAGACATTGTTTTCTCGTTTAAACAAGAAGTTTCGTTCGAAGTTCAAATACAATAGGATACTCGACAATTTAAGATCGTTTCTACGGTACTTAAATTGTGTTAATCTTCGTCTGCTGTATTTAGTTTCTTCACGAGTTTAATCCTTTTTTGTTTCTGCAAGAAATTCACGATTCGCTGGTCGGATTTTGCTTCCTGCTCTTGCCGTCGGCAAATTAAAATGCGGGAAAACATGTGCAATGGTATAAGTAAGTTGGCTTTTCTCTCGTCGAAGAAGAATCCGGACGGGACTGTATAGATTGTCCTACGGACGTGGGATCGTTGGCTTTCTAATGGACATTTGGTTGTTTCAATTATGAGGGTTATTCTGAAGTCGCGTGTTCAACATCAAAACTACAAAGACGTTGGAAACCGGTTTCTATTTGGAGAGCGATGAGAACACAAAAAGCGCATTCCTATGCTCAAAAGTTGCAAAGCTTTTAGTTCCTGATATTTCCCATAAGAGTTTTGCTCAATGAGTTTTGTAAGCAAGAGCTTCAGTTGACGTGATGAATCGAAATATTCCGCGACGCACATTCTTTTTGTTAGTTCGTTCTGTTTTTTGAGCAAAATTGGGTTCAACGATCGTCAGATTCTCACGCCTCCAAATTCGCCACCGAGACGAGGATCTTGAAATACTAAAATTGGACTTTGTTTACCGAGGAACATTACAGATGAAGAACAAACTCAAATTTCTAAACGAATTACTTTATAGTTGGTTTTTGCTCGTTACATTTTCATTGGCCAACACCATCAATCAAATGGCGGAAATGGAATTATTTTAACCGTCTCTCCATTTCGTACTCATTATTAGCATGATTATTGACCTTTCTATTCGACGTGACCAAATAGTTACATGCACTTTTGTCCAGCTACTTCCATGTTATGTTTGAAGTCGTGAGTGAAGCTCGTTTACGGAATTAACCTCCCCGATGACGTTATCATTCCCAATAGACAGACCAAAAAACGAGAATTTTAAACGGCTACGGATTAATAGCTTTAGTTTCGTGCATAGTCAATGATTTCACATCATTGAAAAGCGATGGCAATAAAGGGATGGTAGCTAATAAGTTTCTGAAACAATTCTTCGACCACTATTTGATTGACTGTTAATGTATGAGGTCGTGCAATGTCTGGTTTGTATTTTTTTCTTATCGAAATGTCAGACATTGTAGTTTGATTGTTAAGCGAATTGTATGTCGCAATCTTTTACACGCAATAATCCGCACATTTGGACCAGGCAAATTATTCCATTGTTTTATCGCAGCCGATTACCACGTGATTGAATTTGCTCGCATTAAGTCGCTTGGTTCGTTGAACGAGATTGAAGATCTAAGCGACTGCCAAGTTGATGGGGCAACTTGCTGCTTTTCGAGTCCTGGTACAAGCGGGAACGCAACGAAGGGCACACGGGCGTGAGGAGAAACAACGAAACCCAATGGCTCGTCCATTTTTAGGGGCTCCGGTTCGGAAATTTTTGTTCCGCCGTTTTTCTTCCTATCTCCGAAAAGGCATCGGGAATAAGCTCGAAATGATCCGGATTGCACATTGTGCCAACGAAAACGGTCTCGAGGCCAACTTTAAAAGGTCATCCGCGGCGCCCGCCGCTTTTTTCACGAAGATATTCGAGAGTGCAAAAACGAAACTAAAGAGAAGTTAGTCACAGTGTATTTCGACCAATTGAATTTCAACGAACCATTTGAATGGTCGTCTAATCAGGTGTACAAACCGACACTTTTCAAAGACCACTAATTCAATTTGTTTCTTACTATCTTTAGGTTTCAGCTGTTAAGATCCAACTTGAAAAAGAGCTCACGAGTGTTTTTTTCAATCGCTAACATTTTGCATTCGACCAGCGACCGCTTAGACGGACATCAGTGCAAACAAAAGATCGATCACGAATCCGCGCGTTTTCATGCAAAAAGAACTCGCGGCGATTTCTCACGTCATCGATTGTGAGGTAAATCGGCGACGTATTCAAACAAACTCGCGTGTCCACTTCGTTGTGTTTCGTGGTTGGGACGATGCACGTTCCGTTGACCCACTTGAAGTCTACAACGTTTCACGTAATGCCTTATTCTATTTTTGGTCAAATTAGATCGCCAACGATTCGCTCGTGCCAACCGCTTCGAACAAAAGCGAAAAGATTTGAAGTTCTTCGCGTTGTCGTGTCCATTTTGATTGGGCACGAGCAAGTTTTTCTTTTGCTTTTTGAAGTGTTTGTGTGCCTCACACGATCGCAAATGGACGAGCAAAAAAGTCGAGACTCACAGGCACTTTCAAGTGTCAACTATCAGTCTATTTATAACTCGCCCGTCCGATTTCACATCGACGTCCGAAATCGAATTGAGAAGTTTCGATTTTGAAGTTTCTTATTCAATTGCCTTTTCAATTTCATTTGCAACATCTTAATCGGTTTGCTCGTGCGTTGTATTGCGTTTAAGGTTTTTTGAAAAAAAGGACGCGGAAGTCTCGTTTGGGGAGGTCGTTTTTTTCGCTCCTATCTGTCAAATGACTAGTGGGTTGAGTCGGTGCAAGGCAGTCCAACTGCGGGTTGGCCGCTGGCTCTGACCGACCCGCACGATGACCGCAAACGCCAAAGGGCAAGACGAGTGACCGCTTTAAAACCGAAAGAAACGTCCGTTGACTCGTTCACTCGATTCGAAGACCGTTGAACTGAGCGTTTGACTTTGATTCGGAACGTCCTTTTTAACGCCAAAACTTTTTGCTCTGCAAACTGACCGCGAAAGGTTTTGGAGTTAGTGAGTAGATGGGAGGGCGTTAGTTTTGATTTGAAATTACCCGCGACCTTCAAGTCTTGTGTTTATTGGTTGGCGTCTTTTGATCACTCGAAGACTTCGCATTAACACCTTCGAATCACTTAAACAGCCACTTGATTTTGTTTTCATCTACTGAATGATGATGATGCGAGCTTTATAGACGGGGAATTTCGTCGTGATTATGAAAGTCAACTTGATTTCTGAACATTTGGACAATTTTCGTGGTTCTCGGTAGGCGATTTCATATTTCTGTCTACCATTTGCGGTTCCTCGTCGACTCAAATTGTTTCCCCAACGGACAGTAGCGTCCCGACTTTTAGACGGTCGGTTGCGGTCCTTTTTTGGTGCTTCACGAACTTGATGCAAAGCGGGTTTTCCCGCACCATCTTCGTTTCCACAGACCGCTTTTTTTTCTTCCACGTGCCCGTTGATTCAAGAACAACCGAAAGATTTTTTCGGCTCCAGATGCGGACACCGCAAAAATTTTTTACCGAGACCCGAAACCTCGTGAAAAGAGGCGCCACGAGCAATTTTGCAGAAACCAGCCGCTAGCAAAAGGCGTGTCCCCGTGCTCAATTGAACAAAAACTAGACGTTTTCCACATCATAAGACTGACCACCGGCACTGACTGTAACTGTTTATGGTACCGTCAGTTGAAATCCTAGAGAATGAAAGGTGTCGAGAAAGAGAGCGATTAGAGAAACCGGTGGTTTTCGAAATTGCGAATGACCGTCGTTTGTGTTCAGACGACAAAACCATTGGCCTGAAGTGTCTGATCGGAGGATCGTCATGATCTGCGCACCCCACTACCGGTTTGTGTATTTTGAAGAAACCCGTTCCAACAACAACTATCCATTCTTGCTTCCTCTGATCCACACCGATTTGTTTTTGCAGTAACTCAAAAACGTTGACGCGATTTTGCAGAACATCTCGATCGGAAACGCGTGATGTTCCGCGGATCGTTCTTCTTATCTTCAAATTAGTTTTCTCACGTGTTTTCAACAAGTGCACCGGACGAAGCGAGACCGTTTGATCGAAGGTTTCAATTTCGATTAATCAACGTCCAAATGGACTGTTGGATTTGCTGAAGATGAGATTCGAAGAGTGACGACGCACGAAAATTTTCGTTCGCAGCTACTGATCGTGTGATCATTGAAACGCGCGATCGTCTCGCCTTTTTTGTTGTCGGATAACCGTCTTCACGTGTTCGGATCGAAAAGAGTTGCATGTCAGCTCTTGAGTTGTGCGTTCGTGCAAAAGCGCAGAGTGACCAAAAGAGAGTTCTTCTCGTTGGTCGTTTCTCTGCGCACTGGCGCGTCGCTTTTGCTCGATGGCGTTCGAAAAATCGTGTGTGATGAATTTGGAAGTTAGTTTGTGAATGAAAGTGGACGGACAGCTTTCGAGAATCCGCGATCTCGAAAAATTTCGATCGTGATACCAACACGTCGACTTCTCTTCTGTAAATGTTCTTTCGATTACTCGTGACGTTCACACCTTTTATTGTCTTTTCTTGATTGTCTTTAAGTTATTTAATGTCATCCGTTTCCTCGGCATTTGTTTCTCGAGAACTCTCTTCCGACAATGTTCATTGAGGTTCTTCTTCTTCATTGTCCCACTGTCATCAGATGCATTGCTTTCTAATGAAACGACAACGCTGTCGATTGTAGACATTTTCATATGGTTGTCGACGAACAATGAAAGAAATGAAAAGGAGAATTTGGGCGAAGGAGCGACTTCACGATGCGTCGTCTGAGCGCTTCGTGTCTTCGGCGTCTCTTTTCGAATACCCGACCACCGGAATGCTTCGAAATCAATCGATCAATCGTTGCATAACACACGAATTTTACAATTTGCATGATACTCGCACACTTTCGGTGAGAATCTTGATCATACGCTTTCTTAGATGGTGGATTTTAAAATCGCTCAAATCGATGTCTCGCACGTATCATCCCCACCGGCAAGCCGGTTTTCCACATCTTGCGCGTTCTCCGTCGGCACGCCGTTTTCGTCTGTTGATGATCTTCCATCGATTCGTCTGCGTATTTCAGCTTCCCATTGTATTTGAACTTCAAGAATTCGAAAGATACATTTTGGTTGTTTATCCACTTTTGTACGTTGGTTTGTCCGAAGCAGTTCACTACCAGGTGTTGAGCTCTTTTGGCTCTACATAATCTAGATACCAAATTTTGTGTTTCTCTACATCCAAAACCTTCACGAGAATTGAAATTTTCAATATCCGCAAATCTACGAAGATTTGTGGCTTTGATCAGCCGCAGAGATAAGCTGACTGAACCGAATTTATTCCTCAAAGCCTCGAAACCTTACGCACTTTTTCAAATAACTTCTCGCATTTTTGTTTTTTTGAGTGTTATCCACCTGTTTTCTCGATTGAATTCATTGATTTTGACATAATCGACAAAATGGCTCATGCGATAAAAGTTCTCTTTGTGCTACGATCTGATGCTTCGTGTCATGAGTGTGAAAACTTTTCACTCAAACATCTTGCGAAATGCGCCCCACCGATCGCGACCGACTTTTATCTGCGGATGTCTCGGTCACTCTCGACGAGTGTACTCGTACCGGGCAAGAAAAAGGCGGAGCCGGTTCGTGCACCCCCAAAAAACGCACTTGTCCGTGGCGGTAATTTTTTTCCTGTCACTACTGACCCACACGATCTACGGATCAGTCACAACGTTCTTCTGTCTAAATTCCCACAGCCTAATGATTATATTGAGCGTCAATACAGTCTGATGTTTTAATAGTTTCTTTTTGTCGCTCATTTGGAAAGCTTTTTGCACAGTTACGGAAAAGTTCTACGTCTTCAACTTCGATCTATTGGCGATTATAATCCTATTAGAGATCTCAAACATGCGAATCCCGACTTCATTGGCCGCAAATGAGTTCGTCGCCGTCTTTTTTCGTTTGTTTCGGTTCATCCGCGCCAACGCGCAGTGCGGTGGTAACTGCTCGTGCTATTCGATTTGCGTGTGCCGGTCGAATTTTGTTTATGCCGAGCGATGAGGTCGCGGCATATGATCGTGTTGAGAGGAGCCAATAAAAACTGTGGTCCCCAACACTAATCGCTCGAACATTTCTGTCGTTCAATTGTTTCGTTTTGGTCGCTCTTTGTGCTCGTTTATCTTCCTGAGTTCCCGTTTGTCTCTGAACGGGTGTTCGTTTTCACAAGTTCCGGACTCTTGATCTCGGCATTTTCGTTCTCAAATTCACAACAAATTTACCATTTGATTGCTCAATGCTCCATTAACATGTGATCTAAACGAGTTTATGCAATTGCAGTTTTACACGGTTCTCGTTTGCAATATCCGAGTCTTCGCGATTCTTCTACTACGTGGACAAATGTTCCACGAGTTCGATTACAACCAACGATCGACAATCATTCCACATACGCAAATAGGGGAATCTCCACGGATCGTCGTTTAGATGCGAATCATGCGTTCACACAAACGATGAACGATCGTGGATCGTATTCAAAATGGACGGAAATTGGAAACTACGGACTCAATCACGAGACCGTTTTTCGTGGTCAGAAGCATCCGAAATTGGGTAAAAATTGAGTGCAAAGGCAATTGGAGTGAAGGTTATGAGTTATAAATCAAATGATTGTTTTTGCAAACTTAGAATTACTCATACACTTCCACACCCAAATGTTTTTTCATCGTGATTCACACGAACGATTAGAACTTTTCTTTTGGAGTAAATTAATGCATTTTTGAAATTGAAAATTAGAGGTTGTAATTTGTTTAGATCGTGTATTTAGACGTGTTTTTGCCTTTATTTTTGTTCGTTAATCTATTTAGTTTTAGAGCTCCAGAGCATGGCCCTGGTCTCTCATCCATCAGCAGCAGTTGGAGGTTCTCAAATTTTTTCCTCAACGCAATCAACGAACGCCAAAGATTCGAGCAATTCAATCGTCGGACAAGTGAACGCCGCATCCAACAGTTCGATCGTAAAATCGGCAATGATGAGTGACAACGCAACCGCTTCGGTAAACAAGCCCGGTAGTTCGGGATCTGGTGGTTCGGTTAGTGGTAGCGACTCGTTCAGTGGCTCTAGCGGGTCAACTGCCGCTTTAAATCACGCGCACCATGCTAGGCACCATCCATATCATCACCCAGCAGCTATGATGCAAAACGGCAATGTACGTTTGATTAAGCCGCAACCTTTGTTTCACCCGGTGTGTCCTGGCGGTGTCGTCACCGCTCGGTTACACCGGTGTACACCGCGATTTTCCCGCGCGTCGAATGCCACGCCCCGCACTCACTTGCTCGCGATCGCCGTCCGTGTGGGTCAGTGATCAGTCGCACAGGGTTTTGTACTCGCCTTACGCGCAGCAGTTCAAATCCGACAACTTAAATTGGTCATTCGATTAGCACCTGTAGCTCGCGTTCCTTTTTTTAGACATCTCTTCTTCCGTTTCAATTTATCGTGACTTTTTTCAGGCTGACGCTAATCACTTGGTGAGAACACTCTTCTCTAACGGCAACGCCATCTACAACCAACAGATGTCGTCAAAACGGACGGAACCTGATCGTCCAATTGGGTACGGAGCCTTTGGCGTGGTTTGGTACGTTTCTTCAAAGACAAATTCACATATTATTGATTTTGTTTAAAGGTCTGTAACTGATCCACGCAATCAAAAACGAGTTGCACTCAAAAAAATGCCGAACGTCTTTCAAAATCTCGCCTCTAGTAAGCGAGTGTTTCGCGAGATTCAAATGCTTTCGACTTTTCATCATGATAACGTTCTCGGATTGCTTGACATACTTCATCCACCAAATCAACATTTCTTCCAGGAGATGTAAGTTTTTTAAATATTTGAGGGTATACAAACAAACCGAATTTGAACTCATTGACCTGATATGTTGGGGAGGGAGGTCAAAACCCAGGTCGCGCAATATGTCCGCATTCAGGTCATCGAGTCTCAATTAGAGTCGGTCAGTGATTGCCACCGTCGCGTTCCAATTTGGACCAATCGCCTATGACTCTCGATTGCGGTCAGTCGGTCGCAGACCTTTTTCGCGCTCGCCCCCAATTGTGACGGGAATCAACTCGATCGACCGGCTTTTCGCAGCTACCCGGCGAAGAACCGACTGGTACCAAAGATGGATACCCTCGCTTTCAATTTGTCCGACTGACCGCGTAAATCCCAACGCACTGGTTTCGAGACGATGAGAACCGAAAAAACGCACTCGCGCGCTGACCAATGGAAAGCAAGCGATCGACCTTGCGAAGTTGCGCGGTTTCTTGTGTCGAGTCGTGTGACTGATATTCAAATGACTTAAAACTTAACAAAAAATTTAAACGAAAATTTTGAGTGTCAGTCCCTTCATGACCTCATTCGAAATATGAAACAAAATTAACAGTTTGTTTAATGAAAACATTTCAGTTATGTTCTTACCGAATTAATGCAAAGTGACTTGCATAAGATCATCGTTTCACCACAAACATTGACTGTCGATCATGTTAAAGTGTTCATCTACCAATTGCTTCGTGGATTGAAATACCTGCATTCGGCCAATATTCTTCACAGGGACATTAAACCTGGAAATCTGCTTGTGAATAGCAATTGCATCTTGAAGATCTGTGATTTCGGATTGGCTCGAATTTGGGATAAAAATGAACAGGTGAACATGACACACGAGGTTGTTACTCAATACTATCGTGCTCCTGAGCTTTTGATGGGTGCAAGACGGTAAGTGATCTTTAGTGTTTTGCTTATTACTTTCGAATCAATTTTAGATACACTGGTGCTGTTGACATTTGGTCAGTGGGATGCATTTTTGCCGAACTTTTGGGTCGACGTATTTTGTTCCAAGCACAAGGACCGATTGAACAATTGAATCATATCGTCCAGCTTTTGGGAACTCCACCAATTGAAGCGATGAAAGGAGCGTGTGAAAATGCGCGAAATCACGTTCTGCGAAATTCTTCTCGACCCTACGATGTGAATCAATTGGCAGCAAAATTCCCGAATGCCGGATCAGATGCTATTAAGCTTCTTCAAGGCATGCTACAATTTGATCCGGTAAATATATTCGATTCAATTTATGATTTTAATCATCGAGTTTTAGGAAAAACGTTTCAGCGTTAATGATGCTCTATGTAGTCCATACTTGGATGATGGTCGAATGAGATTTCATTCTTGTATGTGCACATGTTGTTTTTCGGTTTCGAAACGTGAGCGCCAGTATGCCAAAGAACTTGATCCTGATGTATGTTCGAATTCATTGAGTTGTAAATATTTCCAATTATTTTAGCATCAACGACCCTTCAATCCTCTCTGGGAGAAGGATTTGTCGCGTCTGTCGATTTACGAACTGCGCGAACAAATATTCAAATACGTGACTGAACGCAAACCAATGTACGATATTCCACTGTGCATCAACACGAATTCGGCTACTTATCACGACTTCCAGAATTCGAGCGTTGCTCAAGCCTCTGAACTGCCGCCACATCCCAACGCTTGGGATTGATCGAAGTGATTGGTTGAACACTTACAATATATTTGAGCATTCTCTCATTTTTTCATCATTTTATTTGTCTTTCTATTGTTGATTACGTGTTTTTACACTTTTTCTGCCTAACTCAAGTCTTTCGATTTGGCCTTTTGCTTTTTGTGTGAAACTGCCAAAATTTGTGCTTAGTCGATTGTTTTGTACATACGTTCAGAAATAACCGAACCCAAAATGAGGAGAACACCATTGAATGTATTTAACTGTTTTCCAATTTTAACTTAAACTGTTTCCTACGCCTCTTAAGATGTGTTCTTTCATATTTTAGTCATTTTTATTTTATCCTCATACCACATAATGCTCCTTAAGTGCTTGTCCAAGCACTCGTATTGGAGTCTTTCAAAACCGTCTGATTCTATCGGTATTTGGTGCGTAAATGCAATTATGTCCATTCTTTTTAATATCAATAATTTAATGCAAAATAAACATTGAGAATTGGACTACTCGTGTGTTTCAACGATATACTTTACCTTAACAGAACTCATTGAATTGGACGATAGTTGTCTTTAGAAGATGAGGATACGAGTTGTAGATGAGATGGACGATTAGGGAAACACGCTTTTTGGAATATCTTTCCATCTATTGACGAACTCACGAATAACAATCGAGAAAAACAACGAACAGTTAAAAAACACATACCTGAAGTTTATGCCGCAAAATATTTAAACAACTTCTAATGCACGGGTCTTGATCTTCGGTTGTTGTGCATAAACTTCTAGACTGAACGAAGAGCTTGACAATTCACTTTGACAACTCGGTTCGGTGTCTCGTAGAGAATTTGTTGAAATGTTCGATTAGCTTGTGACGTAGCATTTTTGGAGAACATTTGTCGGTGGATTTGTGTCGTGTAACTGAGACGTTGCTTCGAGGAATGTTTTCTCGTTTACCGAAAATTTTATCTGCATATTCTGATTTGTAAATTCATTCTCGATTATGTCTTTGTCGTGGGCTAACAAGTTGGCCAAAAATGCGCTGTTGAACGCACAAAAGCGAATCGATCATGTGTTGGATATAAAAGAAGAGAACTCCGAAGAACAACGGGACTACGAGTCGGATGGAACCGAACCCAACGAATCGGTCGACTTGAATAGAAGTCGTGAGAATTCGTCGACAGACGGGGATGCGGCAAATACATCGCACGAAGTTGGTTTCTATTTTGCATTAACTTGAACTAACTTGACGTTTAGACGTTGCTGGAACGTCCTATTGATACGAAGGACTCTCATCTAATTGAGGTCGATCTTTCTGTTCCCGAATCTTCGGGTTGGGACGTTTCTCCGGTTGGCTTGAATGAAGTAAGAGTGCTCGTCGAGATTGTTACATAAATTTATTTTATAGGAAATTGTGGAAGCTGAACCGAATCCAATTCGTGATGCTCACGATCAACACGACTCTTCGCTAATTCATTATTCTCCATCGTCTTCCAATTCTCCGGACGAAGCAGAGGTCCATCAATGCAGCACATCAACGAGCAACCATTTCGATTTGTCGTTGATTCATGTGGACCCAGTGGTAAATTTAATTTCTATCTTTAATTCCTCCTTTTTGACAGGATTCAAATGAACATCGCAGTTTGAACGAGAGATCGCATTGCGATCGTGAACGACACGAAGACGTGGTAACAGTTGCCTCCAGTGATATTGTCGTAATCAAGAATGTAGACGATTGGTAAGAACTTTCAAATACTGAGAATTAGTCGATATCTTAGGTCCGTGGCCAGTGGTAGTCATAAGAGAGCAGGAAGCGATCAAATCTCGCTGAGTGCATCGGTGTCGAATACAAAAAACGGCGACGACGATTCACTACACGACAAACTCATGACTCTGGAAGCGATGCTCAAACATCGCGATCAACGAATAGAAGAATTGAGTAGATTGAACGAGAATCTCAAATCGCAGAACACGACATTGGCCCAACGAAATAAGCAAATGAACAACAAGTTGGTTTTTCGTTCCAATTTCTGTATTCAATTTGATTGTTCAGGTTGACAGTCGAATCGAAATTGCAAAAACAGTTGACTGAAAAGGACAACGAAATGCGCGACTTAATGAACGAAGGTGATTTCTGTTAGACGATTCTTAACGAAAGTTTTTAGGTAAAAACTTGTCCGTTCAAATTGCAAAACAAACCAAAGAACTGAAACGCTTACGAGACATCGAAAAGACCTACGAATCAACGAATCAGAAGCTCATCGAATCGACTGAAGAACTCAAACAGCGAACTGAATTGGAGTTACAGTTAAGTGGTTAGTTGGAACTCGACTGTCGAATTATGATAAGAACACTTTAGGTCAATTGAAAAAACTTCAGATACGATTGGCCGAAAAGGAAGAAGAAATCAGCGCAATTCGAGAAACAATCGATCAGAAACAAGAAGTTGCTGATGATTTGCGCATGAGTGAACAGCGATGTCAAAATCAGAAGATGCAAATCGCCAAACTGGAACAGCGAATAGACGACCTCATGGCCGCACAACGCGCATCAGCAGAGCAAATCGCATTTTGTAAGTTGTATCGACTTGCAATCTTCAACCTTGTGTTTAGCAAATGCTCCGTTATTGTCGACTATCGATGAGCTGGAGAACAAACTCCGCGAGAATGAAGCTGAGAAGTACGTGTTGCAAAAGAAGATTCGATTTGCGGAAGAGAACGCCGAAGCCACGTCCAAAAAATCGGTCGACGAAATCAACAACTTGAAACAGCAGTTGACAACGTTGAGAACTTCGAATACAACAGCGCAAGAGAAAATTCGACGAATCAAAACGTAAAAATTTTTGTTGGATACCAATCGAAAAAGTTTCTTTCAGTGATTACGACGAACTTCAGGATCAGCACAACAAATCCAAAGAGCTGTTGGCCTCCGTTGAAAGTTCGCTGTTGAGCGAAATCGCTGCGTTGAAGGAAGCGGTCAATAAGAAGGTTTATTTTACTGATGTTGTTTGAAGTTCACTTTACTTTTTAGGATGAAGAAATTGCCGAATTGAAACACGAACTTCTTGTTGCAACACAACCGAAAGCCCCCGTAGTTGCTGATACGAATTCTGCCCAAATCCAAAACGATGAGGTTGGTCGGTTTTCAGAATGAATTTTGCAATTTAAACTTCAGAATCTGCTTGCGGAAATTCAAGAGTTGGAGCGAGAAAACGAAGGAATCCGACAAAAATTGCAAGAACTTCAACACGCCCACGACACACTTCTAGAACTGCACGGCGAGAGTGTTGTTCGAATTCAGGAGCTGGAACAAGAAAACGAAAGCATCAAGATCGTGTGTCGTGAACAAGCATTGATGGTAGCAGTAATGCAAGAGACTTCAAAGTGATCGAAAACGTTGTGATCCTACTCGTCTGTTGGTCGTCAAATTACGTTCTCTCATTAGGCTTTAGTGTAATTTCTCCTCTGATATTTTTCTGTAACACAGTCGGGTATACTTGGATTACAGTCGGAAACTGGTGACAACTTTCGTGGGCCTTCACTGTAACGTTTTCTTAGCGGGTTACAACAAAACACAAATCCGAATGCTTTTTATCGTAATTTATTTGGTATTTAGTTGATTGCATAATTATTAACAGGAGCGTATATAAATGCTATTGTATTTAATACATCTTTTGAGTCACTAACAATGTACAGAAGTTGAGGAAAATAAATGTTCAGAGTTTTAATCAACGATTTTTGATGTTCAATATTTCATTCGATAGCCTTCTGAAAACACTACAATTCCTGTTTAAAAGACTTGAAACGGTTCACACACGACCGAGTATTTGGGATTCGGAGCAAAAATCTTCAAACTCCCAGATATCACATCAGATGTTATTGTGTTGATAGCGGTCTTCAATAACTTTTTACTACGGCTTAAGTTTTACATTTTGACATAAAAAGTTGATAAGAAAAAGTAACCATCGCCAGGCCACCATCATCATAACTGCGTCTTAGGTTGGAGGGTGTGCACTCAACGAAGTGAGAAAAAGAGAACTTTTTTGTATTGTTCTTCTTCTCGTTGTTCAATTTGTACTGAAAGTTAAATGGAGAAAAATTAACTTTACTTTCCTTCACATTTTAAGCTTGCAACTAACATCAGTCGAATCCTCTCGATAAGCTGATTTTAAGGTATATAAATACCAGCCCCGAACTAAGATTGAAACATACACAAAACAATACATCTTTATTCTTTCAATTATTCTCAACAAAATATTGTCAAGGCTAAAGAGACAACGGTCTTGGAAACAAAATCGATTTCACGCGCAACCGAAGGTGCGTGAGTTGTGGCAACGATTGACAGGTCTCGGCATTGTTGTGTTATAGCGTGCGACTGGCGTCTGTTTAAGCAGAAGCTATAGTACTGTAATACGGTGTACGACCGCCGGCTAAAATGTCGGAACCAACATACAATTTGTATTCGAAGGAACAAACGTGAACGAACTTCAACTGGTTATATATCCGATAATCGTCGGTTCCATTTGAAATTACTATTGAGTAGTTAACACGCCAAAAACGATACCTTGAGAGCTCTTTTCTCTGTTCACCCTTTTTTCCCATGAGCATTGTAATTAATAAAAGACAGAAAAACAAATGTACCAACATAGCTTGTTTCGAAATACCACTCATAACCTTTAGCAAACAGCCAACTAACTACTACACAATATACATGACGAATTTGACGTTTGAGTTTCATGCGGATTCAACGCAACAATATCGCTGTTGCATCTAACGCTTCTATTCCAACATGCCAACAAGATGACAACCGAGCACTCTTTTCATTCTTTGCATTGATCCTCCTGATGTTCGTCAACTCTGTAGTAGTCCAAAGTCTCTTCTTGGTGTTCTTAATCATTTCATTTGTAACTTGTCTTGTTGTTATTAACGCCATACTATGTAGGTAGTTTTGAGTTCGAATGTTTAGAAACCGAAACAGTCATTAATGTTTGAAGATGGAATTCTCAAGATTATTAGCATGCAATATGTCTGTTTATTAATTGAATTAAGTCAACAAACCAAATCCCAGCGGACAATAAAAACGCCGTTGCGGATCGGTTTTTTCCCGTGTAGTTGCATTTTGCTTTCACGGCTCACGAGGAGCACAGTAATACTTTTTAATGCAGAATTACGTGGTTGTTAGTGCAACAATCTTTTGTGAATGTCAACCCGATTACAGTAATTTGATTACAAACATACCTCTTCATAACACAAATTGCAGTTTATAAACACAGATCTTTTCGTTGGTCTTTATGTTTGAATGTTTGGAGCCTATGTAGCGATCATCGTAGGAACTTAAAGTTGTTTAATATCCGATTAATCCAAGAAAACGTTGCAATCGGAGTTATAAATGTTAGACGGAACAAACAGCTAAATTTATCAGAGCTGCAAATGAAGTTCATGCGATGGAATGCAGTTTCAAAGGTGTATAGCAAAAATGACTCTGAAAAAGATGGAACGTCTTGATAGTTGAGATCAAAAGCATCACAACGAAAATCGAAAGCAGTTGTTGTAAATCGATATCCGAAGATTGCGTTTCGTTGTCTTAGCGTCGTTTCGCAATCCGTTGCTGACGAATGTGCAAGTGTGAAGCAACTTGCTAGCATGTCTTCAAAAACGGATGTTAATGAAAACGTAAGTCAATCGTTTGTCCATGTGAGAGACGTCCAACATCTCAATGTTGAAAACTGTGGTTCGAGTCGAATTCAAGGAACAATTGGGTCCGGAGTTTGTCACTTGGGGGGCGAAGAAAAACTAAATCGGACAAAGACGCTGATACCTCGGTTTTTGGGTGTTCAGTTTGTGTTTCCTTCTCTGTGATCGGACGATTGGTCGTGATTTTACCGACTTTTTGTCGTCTCCCACCTCACAGATTTGATCTCTGAACTGTTGAGCGTTTACCGAACGTGGAGCGCCGTGGATGTGTGAGATGTAGGGAATATCAGTTGACGGACTGTGTAACTTTTCCTCTCCGTCAATAGCAAACCCAGTTTTCCGTGAACAAATGAAGGGCGAGCATTGTAGTCTTTCTTCATCCACTTAATGGTGGAGGAGGTCTTGGCCGCTTGTTCAACACGTGCGAGCTTTGACTAGACGATTTGATCCTTTCACTAGACACTGCATAGCTGTCTAGAACGTTGCTTGTGTTTCAAAATTCGATTTCAGAGCACAGCAGCAGAAACCGATCATTTCATATTCAAACGCAAAATAAAATACCGCCAATCCTTACCATGGATTGCGGATTATTCCTTCGATGGACGGTTTTTTTTCAATCACGACAGACGGTCTGTTGAAGTGATCGATGTGCTCTACAGGAAACAAAGGTAAGTTACAATACTATTCTTTATTATCGTTTCTGTGCTATTCAGAACACTGAACTTCGATTTTTCGGCAGCAACAATCGATGGAAAGCCGTTTGAAGATGATTTCGGTGTGAAATATTACTGTGCATTTGATCTGGAGACATCACTGGTCTTCTTCATTGGCGACACTACGGGCTATTGTGTGGGAATTGGAGTCACGAACTTCGAACAGTCGACTGTTGTTATCGGGCAGTCGACTGTTCTTATTGCACAGCCAAATCATTTTTACGATCTTTTCCGCGCTTGCACCTACGTACGTTTTTTCCCAAAATCTTACCCAGCCAATTTGGAAGATGGAGGGATCTTAACAGTTTCTGCGAGCCCTGGATATTTTAACTTCGAGATCAAAGTGGATGGTCAAAAGCAAATACAAACTACAAAACTAGATTTCTTGCTTGATAAGCTAGTTAGGGCAGTCGATGAAGAATTTGCGTACGAATTGGACGTGAAACATACATATAACAACTTCAAAATGACAACATCATCTGTTGAGTTGGACAAATTGTCATTTGGAACTGGCGAGTCGTCTACATATCCAACGATTAATTGGGAGGCTATCGACTTCAATGTAAGATGCCTTGTTCTGTATATTTTCATTTGTATATTTATAGCATTTTAATTTTTGCTTTATTTGTCGTATTGGAAATCATATTTTTTATCCCGTCCGCAATCGATTGATAAAAAAAGTTCAATTTATGTCGTTGAATTTGGACACATTGGAGTGGAAGGAGACTGGGATCAAGCTGGATGGTGCTATTCACGCTATGTCAACTGATGGAGAACGCAGTTTGATCATTTCCGTGAAATGCGTTGATTCCATATACTTTTACCACTTCGTAGTCAAGTAAGTTAGCCGGTTAGAACGATTTAAAGTTGTGTTTTCAGAAAACCATACTCGCTATCCACTTGTGCTTGGCATAAGTTGAAGAGCTTAATTGATTCACGCCCAGACGCCTACGACTTCATTCTCAGCAAACTTCCGACGAATTTCAGACCACCGCGTCCTATTGAGCACTTTGTTCCACTTGGTTCTGAACCATGAGACTCTTTTCTACTATACGTAAATAAATAAACTTGTTGTAATAAGTTGTGAAGATAAACCTCGAGTTTGAGATTCCAAAGAAATCGAACGCAACCTGGAAGCAAAACGATCATCTCACATGGAATCGAGACAATGGAGACGTACGAAATCTTGTAAATAAAACACCTTCTCAAAGTTAACTGACCAGAGTCATGATGTTTGTTTGTGTTGTATAGTTCGGTCGACATGAGAACTGTTGTTTCGATCATCGTTGCATTTCAGTTTCATTAAATTGAGAACTTAAAAGTCTGTCTTTGAGCTCCGTCTGATCGGTGTCTTCAACTTCAACCGATTTGCTTTCACTACCAGCTACTCACTTTTTAGGTCTTCTCTTTCACTGATTGAGTGTGTTCGTCCATATCTCGTTGAATGCACGCCATCCCGTCCGATCTGGCAAGTTAAGCAACGGTGAGCTTGATTAGTACGTGGATCGGAGACGTCCTTGGAATCTCAAGTGACGAACGCTTTTTTGGCATTCAACTTTTAGGTTTATCAGAACTTCACTTTATGACCGCCAGTTACTCAAGAGATTTAAACATCAGTTCGAAGAGTTGCAAAAGTCTCACGAATGTAATCTTGGAGCTGCGTAGAATAAGACTGAACGCTTAGTTAGTGATGAATGATTACTTTATTTTATTCACGTGCGCAAAAAGCTTTTATTGTACCTTCAGATCTGATGTCGAAGAGCTCTTGTTCAATGATATTTACGCACTCAAAAGTCTATTTACGTTTAAGAATACATTTACAAGACGTCAGATGTGCACACAACAATTACCGATTGCTCAATTTAGGAGTGAAAATAAATAGCAATGTTATCTTCTATTCAAATTTCTCTACAGTTTCTTCATGGCCGATTACTAATGGCATTGTACTAATCGTGATTAGAAATGTTGTAGCAAAGAGTAAACTGATTAAGAAAACAAGAAATTTAACTTCAACCTTTGAATTACGATCTGATTTTTGCGGCTTCTTCTCCAGTCAGTCAATGGTTTCCTAATACAACTGTTCTATTCAAGGCTTCCACTTGTCTTAGAATCATAAACAAATTTGTGTGGAACTTTATTGAACGTTTTTTGACTCACTAACAATGTACAGAAGTTGAGAAAAATAAATATTAAGAGTTTTTGTTTTTAAATTAGATGTCTTTGATGTCGAATGTTACAAAGTTGACGAATTCGTGAATCGTCTTGTGCATTAGGTGCAAATGTCTGAGCGCAACATCTGAAGGCAATTTCCTTCAATGTTAAGGGTTGAAGTGCAATGACGTAGGACGGTTTCGACAAAACTACAAGCTGCTTTTCGTCACAGTACATGTATCCTTGAGCAACCCTGTGGTCAATTAGTGCGACTCGTCTCAAACTAAATTAATCTTATGGAAACACTTAAAGCAGGCACACTCACCTGAACGTATGCACATTATCATCGAATTGAACCCGATAAAAAACTACGCGACCTCCACGTCTATACGAGAGCAAACAACTTCCGTATCCACCTAACAGAGAAATGGGAGATGAAACAATGGCAAATCGAGTGTATTCCTCGTCATATGTAATTCCTATTCCGGTATGTCGCAGGAAAATGTCGTCGAGCTTAATATCGTTGCCACATTCTGATTGATGGTACTGAATCCACTGTTTCAAGTCGTTATTGTAAACGCGAAGCTTATTGTCACCAGTCAATTTAACGAACTGTTTTTTGTCGGCATCAATTAAGGTTCCGTAAACAGTGGGTCGAAGCTCCTTGTCGTTTGGGATAGGTTCTATGTGACCAGTAAATGTTTTCTAAATCAACGCAATGAAGTTTCTATTCTGAGCAAGATACAAACATTATCGTGGTTGAGAACAAAGCGAGTGAATGGAATCGATCCGCTAACAATCCCGCGATCGTAAATGAAGATATCCGTATTGCCGTTACCTGAAATCTTGTGATAAACATAACTTCTTAAACGGAGTTCATGTGCATCTTATTTTCAACTGTTTAAAAAATTTAAAACAGTCATTAAAGTCAATTGAAAATAGTATACATTTGTGTGCTAATAAGAAGATTTACAGTACATAGTGTGTCTGTTTCGAAGTGCAAATTGTAAAGATCCACAAGTTCGAAGATCGATTGAGCATCAGCACTTGTGTACTTCGTGTAAGTCTCATCGTCGGCGTTTATACGCAAAATGTCCAATTGAAATATCTCGGATTCATGTGTCTAAACGACAAGCTTGATGGAGTTTACAAATCAAAAGCTAGTAGTACTCAAATCTGGTTGGTCAATTCACTTACATAAACTCCAGTGAATAAACAGTACAAACAATTCTCGATTGGTCGAACCGTAGCCGTGAAGTAAGAGAGTTCGGCAAATTCGAATCTCCATTGTAAACGCCATGAGTGCGGAAGAAAGATGTTTATTGTCCAAATCTCCACGCTGTTCTCCGAACGTGTCAGAGCGTATAGAACATGGTTCATGACCCCAATGATTTTCGGTAACTTGACATTATCGGGCAAATCAAAACAACTCTTCGTCATCTTACGGATCGGCATTTCTGAAAGCAATGAAATTAAATGAAGTTCAAATGAAATCGGTTTCTGTCGAAAATGACCAACATGTTTTTGCGATTGAGCGACCAAAAGGTCGGGAATTGTCTTGCAAGAAATTCCTTGGATTTGTGTTCCAATCTTCCGGAGGCCCAGTTGGCCCTTCGATCTGTTTAGATAGTGTGTGTGTGTGTGATTGATTGTGCGAGTATGTGGCCGACCAAGTTCTTCGAGTGTGTGTTTGCCAACATTTGATCAGCAAAGTTAAACGGTGACTCGAAGTGGAAAGAATTCGAAAAGAAAATTGCTTTCGAAAATCGCTAGCGATTACTTTTCCATGAGTTTCGACACTCTCGAATTGTGCGTTCATGCAGTCAACAGCTTTTCTCTTTTTCCCGACCACAATCGGCCGCTGACCCGGGCAGCCATCTCGTTCTTTCGGAACCGGCGGCTGCAGTGCGTCGCGAAGTGGGCGCACAATATACGAGTGACATGTGAAAGGAACATGCACTGTATGGGTTGTGATGGAGAGTCAAGAGACCAAAACCACGTACTTTCGGCACAATTTTGTGTTCGAACAAATTGAAATTCGAATTGTTAGCTAAACAATTTTTTCATCAGCATGCTATTCTTCGCCATTCATTCCTTTCTCGACATGTTGCTCACTTTTGCAGTCTTTAGTACGCCAATTACAAGAACTTTTACCTTTTTTTGTTCGTTGCGTGTCCACCTATCGACTCATCGATCTTAATTCGTGTATTTGCGCCAAAGTTCGCTGACAAAAAACTGATTGAATGGTCGTGATCGTCGTTTTAATCTCTCGCTTTCGTCATTGTCGACGATTTTTGGCTCGTTCATAATTGCGGAAATCGAAGCTCGCGGTGGCAGGAGCGGAAAGCCGCTGTTACTTTGCGTTCCCGTGGCTTGCGATCGACTCGGCAGATATGATGAGAGTGACTGCCCGGAGGCTTGTGGCCAAACATCCAACCCGCCTTTATGGGACACCAGTGCGTTTTTTCGGTCAAACAGACCCAACGGGTAGACGGAACCAGTCGACCAAAACGGCCGAAACGTAGCTCAATTCGACGGCCATCAACTGCATCCATGGGTTTCGAAATACTCGACGTGCTATCCAAACATTTGATTCGCGTTTTCGGTCCTCTCGTTTAATATTATTCGCTTCTGTGGTTTGGAGAGAAAACCGATTCGAATTCATTTGCACTCGTCTTTGCAGGTCCGGTATTCGGTTAATGAGGTGTCGCCGGTTTTCGTGGAATCTTTTTGCTGTTCACCGACACGTCGTTATTTCCGTGTTTTAACGATGCGCGATGTTTCTTTCGTTCGATGAGTCATCGGAGCTGTCGAGTCGCTCAAAAATTGTCGTCTTTTTTTTGCTCGACTTGCCATTAAATTTTGTCGTTTTCAGTTTTGGGTTCGTGCCAATCAACGTCGCTTGGTCGATCGGATTCACGTTGTTGTTTGCTTCGCTGTGAATCTCAACCTTGTCGCATTAAATTGAGGCCGTTTGGCCACGATTTTGGAATTGTAACCAAAACTCAAAATTCCACGGATATTTGAGTACGGGTCTTCGTAGACGGTTTCTTCATTATGGCAAACGCCGATCCGTCCGAGTGTTGCATTCAGGTAAGTCGATTTGTTTATTCATCTGATTCATGCTTCTTTTCAGGTGTTTTGTCGTGTTCGGCCGTTGAATGAAATCGAGAAGAAAAACTCGTCATCGTT
Source organism: Aphelenchoides besseyi (assembly GCA_024699855.1). Classification (NCBI taxonomy): domain Eukaryota; kingdom Metazoa; phylum Nematoda; class Chromadorea; order Rhabditida; family Aphelenchoididae; genus Aphelenchoides; species Aphelenchoides besseyi. The sequence continues at coordinate 14,166,097 of JAMPIQ010000002.1, forward strand.
CGTTCCGAAGTTTGCAGGAACCGACACCATTTCTGTTGGAGTAAGTGCTGTTTTGTACGAACGGTTCGATTAGTTCGATTGGTTTAGGGCAGAAGTTACACCTTTGACAAAGTCTTTGATCCGAATTCCAATCAAGAGCAGGTCTACAAAGGCTCTGCTCATCACATTGTTCAAGATGTGCTCAGCGGTTACAACGGTACAATTTTTGCGTACGGACAAACGTCTTCTGGTAAAACACATACAATGGAAGGAGATATGTCGGCGGAGAACAGTCCGAATCACGGCGTAATTCCTCGTATCATCAACGACATCTTCAATCACATCTACAATTTGGATGACCAAAATCTGGAGTTTCATATCAAAGTCTCGTACTTTGAGATCTACAATGAAAAGATTCGCGACTTGTTGAATATATCACAAACAAACTTGACAATACACGAAGGAAAAGACAAGGTCCCGTACGTGAAAGGCGTCACCGAACAGTTCGTCACTAACTTCTACGAAGTTCTTGAGATCATCAAAGAAGGACAAAACAATCGTCAGAAAGCAGTGACAAGTATGATTATCAATTTCTGATCACCATTACATCTTTTATTGTTTAGACATGAATGAGCATAGTTCAAGATCTCACAGTGTTTTCCAAATTCAAGTCGAACAGGAGAACAAGCAAACGCAGAAGAAATTGACCGGCAAACTTTATCTCGTCGATTTAGCTGGTAGTGAAAAGGTTGTTGGAAGATTATGGATTGCAATCTAATTGTCAGTTTAGGTCAGTAAAACAGGAGCTGAAGGATCGGTTTTGGAAGAAGCCAAGAACATCAATAAATCTCTGTCCGCTTTGGGTAACGTGATTTCTGCATTAGCTGAAGGAACAAAAGGACATATTCCGTATCGTGATAGTAAGCTGACTCGTATTTTGCAAGAATCACTTGGTGGTAATTCGCGAACAACGATTATCATTTGTTGCTCACCTGCTTCTTTCAATGAATCCGAAACCAAATCAACACTTCTGTTTGGTCAACGGTCAGTTTTCCAACAAACTTTGATACGATCTCTCGGTTTTTAGTGCAAAGACTATTAAGAATGTTGTTGTTGTTAATGAAGAGCTCACTGCGGCCGAGTGGAAACGTCGTTATGAAAACGAAAAGGAGAAGAACAATCAGTTGAAAGAAAGACTGAAAAGTTTACTTGGAATCGAAGCAGAGCTGAGACGATGGCGTTCAGGAGAGAAAGTGCCCGAATCCCAGTGGTTGAATATGAGTGATTTGGAATCCGCCGCTCAAAGCAGTAAGTTTTTACTTGAAAGTTCAAGTTCTAATTCCGTTTAGTTATGACTCCATCAATGAGTGAATCGATTCTTCTGCCCAGTCCGCATGCCACCGCAATCACTCACGAACAGTTGCCGGTTGGACCTATGACGGACGAAGAGCGAGCTCGATACGAAGAACAACGTCAATTGTTGTATCAACAAGTCGATGAGCGTGACGAAGAGATCTTGCAACAAACACGACTTACCGAACAACTGAAACAGCAACTTATGGATCAGGTAATTGTAGTGTTATTTTATTGGATTGTTTTTTTGTTCAGGAAGAGTTGATCAGTCAACGAAAGAACGAATATGAACGTGCAGTAGCTGAACTTCAACAGGCGCAACAAGAGAACCGTAATGCTCACGATGAAGCTGTTCAGTTGATGTCTGCGTTGGAAGAGTTCGCATTGAATTTGGAGCAAAAGAAAACGGAAGTTGCTGATTTGCGAAAAGAGAACGATCGTCTTCAAGACGAAATCGGTCAAAACAAGTTGGACACTTCAATGCTGAACAGCCGAGTGGACGAATTGAAAGAACGTGAATTGACGCAAAAGAAACGAGTGTACGAGTGTCTTCAAAGCATCACAAGTGAACTGGCAGCGTTAGGAGACTACTCAATGCCGTCCAAATTCTCCACGGAATCAGAAAACACGTTTATCGAAGAGGATGTTCTCGCTCATGTTCGAATTTTCGTCTCTAAAGTAGTCAACGATAGTGCACAGGTAATCATCACAATCAAGTAAACTGGAATTCTTATTCGGCTTTCAGAAATTGTCTCAAACTTTAACTGATGCTACCGCAGCTAAAAACTACGAAACAGCACAACAGGAATTGGAGAAGCTTCGAATCCAAGTTCAACAGAATGAGCAAACGCGTACAGCCAACGAGTCTCAGATCACTGAGTTGAAGAGCAAAGTGCAGAAACTCGAAGACGAAGTGACTTCGTTGAACGTCAAAGTGGCCGGATCGTCGGGTGATTCGTCGGAAGCCGTAGAAGAACTGCGTCAAATGGTACAAAAGAAGAACGAAGAGATCAAGACGATCCAAGAGAAATTGCGTGTATTACAAACGGAAAAAGACCAATTGCAACAAGAATACGAAGCTTTGAAGAACGACGAGTTGGCCAAAGAAAAACGATTAAAAGATCTTTCGGCAATCAGCGACAAACGTCAAGATATGAAGGGACTCGAAGAAACGGTGGAAAAGGAGTTGAATTCGTTGCACAGTTTACGAAGAATGTTCCTACAAGATTTGTCTCAGAAATTGAAGAAAGCACCAGCTGATGGGGACGAAGAGTTTCTTTCAAGTCCCGCTCAGAAGCAGAAGATCGCGTTCCTTCAAAACAATCTGGATCAATTGACTCGTGTGCATAAACAGGTAAGTAGCTTGTTAGCTAATTGAAATTAGAGACTTCAACTCGCGATTTCAGTTGGTACGTGACAACGCCGAGCTGCGAAGTGAGTTGCCGAAGCTGGAGAAACGTTTGCGGGCCAACATGGAGCGCGTAAAGAACTTGGAAGTGGCATTGCGAGAAACAAAGGAGAATGCAATGCGAGATCGCAAGAAGTATCAACAAGAAGTGGATCGCATCAAAGAGGCGGTTCGTCAACGAAACATCGCTCGTCGCGGGCCAGCGGCTCAAATCGGTAGTTCAAATTTGACTACAACAAACAAACAACCATCGTTTCAGCAAAACCAATTCGTCCTGGTCAACATTATCCGAACACTCCAATGCGCAAAGATCGTAAGTTTTTTTTCGAATCGTTTTCGAAACTCGAAGAAACTGAAACTTCCGAAACCTTATCGTAGAAGTTCGTACTTATGTTTCTGATCATTGTGTTTCTGTTCAACGCGTACGGTGCTTTTCAGTTTCAAAATCGGTGCACAAATTTACATGTCAAATTTGCCTAAAACAGAACCAGATAACAAGATCGTTTATTTTTAGCTCAACAATAAGTCCTTCTTCCCGAGTATGTGCACCGTAAATTCGTGGATTGTCAACGGGATTTTCCAAGCTATCGCCCACTCCTTTTCCTATTCAACGAAATCGACTTTAAAGTGCTAACCAACAAGCGAGTTCATAATCTGTGTGTGATAAACCAGTTAGCTTTTGATTTCCGTGTCCTGTATTTATTATTGAGTCGATGTTGCTTAACATAACTGCTGTGATGATAAACACAATGGTATTTCAATTTGGACTCTTTCTCGAGAACTTGTTTGGGTGATGGCATTTCGATTCACCTCGTCAATTTTGTCAGATAAACGTCCACGTAATCGTAAGTTGATGTTAAGCTACTCGAAGCTAATCAGCATTGAAGTTGTTTGTTAATCGTATACTAATTTATGGAATCATGAAGTTTCAAAGTAATGGCTTTGAAGAAACTAACTAGTCGAGAATATAAAGTAATTATTTCGAGCCTACGATTATTTATTAGGTTGTATCGCAAACGATATCAATAAGTTCACTTTGCGTACCGTTTTCTATCTTTGAAGAACTTGGATTTTAAATGTTCTTACCATAACTAACAACTCTCAGTAAAAGTAACTCCATCGCTATTTATTGTGTCTATGACAAATCATCAGTGTAATCAGCGTAACATGCTGTTCGTACGTTTCGCCGTAGAATCGGTTTGCAACAAGATCTTTTACAGTGAAACTGGCACTTTACAACGTGAATTCTGAGCTTTAACGGCCTCTTTCGTTTCCTTCTACTTTCTGTCCATTCGTTCTTTCGACTGTTGAGTCCTCAAGTGTCAATGTGCGGTGTGAATACTGAGGAATAAAAACAAATAAACCAGTTCAACTTCTAAACTTAACTTTTATTTTAATAGCTAACGACACGATGCTCACCTCAGTCATGTATTATGTGTGATAAGAACATCTAAATGATGTTCAAACGCAAATGTTCTTTTTCGCAACTCCGGGTAACTCAATTTCAGTGCGTACGTTCATTGATTATAATTGTTTACTAAAAGAACCCCATTAACCGCCTATTGTAATCAAAAGTTATTCAGAATTTTGTTGTACATAGAACAGAAAATAAACGTCGTCTATAGCTTACTATCCGAATATCAGGGAATCGGTCTTAGACCATCTATCCTTATCTATTACCTCTTTTCATCGTCACCGATAGTTGATTGAAGATAAAATAATGTCGTTGTGGCGTTCGGCTGGATTGACTTACTTGCGATACTCGCAAATTGCTGCCAATGTCACTCGAAAATGTTCTAAGGCAAGTGTCATACGAACAAAAAAATGAACGATTTAGCCGTCCTAATCACCTTTGAACTGACTCGTATATTTCAGTCGAGTGGACAAACAGCCAATGCAACGCTTAAAGTAACCAAATGGGAGGGTGGAAAGTCGACGAAAACCGCTGAAACCGCATAAACGATTCGATCGTTTAATAGAAAAACTGATAGGCACTGAATTGGTTTATATTCGAGCATTTACTTCAAATTGATTTTGTTGTTGACACCAAATTTTCGAATAAATTCGAAAGGTTATACCATTGATCTTATGACCGGCTCGTGCTTCTTTGAGGCCTCTGCGCCAAACAACGATTATGATTCAGAGCAATTTGCGGCTGTTGAATGAAGATCATTATTGCTCATTGAATGTTTCAAACGTTTGGTATGCTCGTTAAACGTCGTTGATTTCTTCGCGAATATCTTTCGATACAAACTTTGCCCACTGAGTTCAGACAATCAGCACTTTGTATCATTCAACGCCCGGAGATCCGTAACGGAAACTTTTCGTTCGTTAGAATCCGTAGTTTTCTATTGTGGTTGTTTGGTTGGAATCTGAAGAAGCGGACACAAACGAGTGGAATTGCGAAGTTTACGGAAAGCAGATGCATCAGATGAATCGACTGGCCATCAAAAACAACTTTTGAAATAGCATTTAATCGTATTAACTGCGCGTTTTCATTCTTATTCAATGGAAGAGCTCTTGAGATTTGCGTTTGTTTAAAAAAGATGGAAATGCACTTGTCAAAACTTTTCGTTTGTTTCAACGTTCAAAAGTGAAATATACGTCCAATTCCGAAGGGTCGCAAGATATTTCGTTCTATACGGTCGAATCGGGCTGTAGATTCCATCTATGATTTCACATTGATTAGAAAGTTCAATTAGCGAAGACGAATTCACTACACAGACACCCGGTGCTTGTGACCACTGCTTATTGTCGTTGATCCGAATCTTCTCGAAACGAGAACAGTTCACTTGTCGTAGTCCTCGTTTAGGAAGAGGAATTGACGTCTATCAAAAACAAAGATGAGTTACATTTTGAAATTCGCTACGCTCTTTCCTTTGCATTTTCAAGTCTCTTCTTTTCGCTCCTAATCCACTGCCAAAAAGCTTGCTGACCATTACGACGAGCTTAATTTTTTTTATCTCTTTTTTCGAACAGATGTCAAGAGTCGTGATTATCAGTCGAGAGCTTCTTGCTGGGAAACTGATCGCCACTCGAAATTATGAGAAACATTTGCTCTTAATTGGCCTGAAGGGTTGTTCTTTCGAGTGACATTTCGATTCCGACTAATTAGTGTTTTCTTGGAGTGCACAGAGCTCATCTTTTGACGTGCAAATTTGAAGTTCTTCTGGTCGTTTTACTTGGAATCCGAGAACCTTAAATGACCTTGTGCGTGTTCTACGAAAATCAAGGACCAATACTGTTTCTTGTAGTCTTAACGATGAGTATCGTATTTTATGTCTTCCGTCGTCGTTTCGTCTCTGCAACATATAAGTCCCTGGGAATTTCTGGAGCCGGCGTTTGCTTTGTAAATCGTTTACTTGACGCGTTTCGGACCGCCGCTTGTTGCATTCACCAAATCCCTCCAACGGCCGAAACGTTTGTGGAAAGTTTTCTAATTTCGTTGTCTTCATTTATCAATTTTACGCGTCTTTTCGAGGCGCTTCGAATCCACAAACAGAAGGCTGCTCGTAATTGTTTTGCCATAAAAAAGAGTTGTGAGGATAAGTACGAATGGTTCATCGCAAATTTGCACTGAAAGATACGATCCGTTAACTTCAACTCGTGATTCCAAAACGAACATTACCGTACACTTTGATTTGCATTTTCGCACTTGAAATCAGCTGGTTTTTACACGTTCGGACATCTGCGAATGGGACATACGTTATGCTTACGATTCGTACATAAAATCTCGCCGAGTTTGAGTTCTGAATTTAAACCAACTGGCAGCTGGAGCGTCGTTAAAGCGGATAAACGAATAAACTTCTGCGCGTTCGCCGGAACCTTCGCCACAAGTTGGTTACTGACAAGCAGAAAACTTGTTCGTCTTTTCGTTTTTTAACGCCTGGACAGCAAACGCCGAGATTTTGGCTCATCCTCAAACGTTCTACGTTGAATTTCGAACAAAAGTTTTTTGTGTTCTTAATCGAATTGGTTTGTTAAACTTCGAGTTTAATTCAACCTTCGACTCCACACAACTCTTTTGTTATTGTAGTTCGTATAATAAACAAGTTGTTTGCGGTCAAAAAACTCAACGTTTATCCTATTTGCTATCGTCAAAGTGTTCCAGTAACTCGAGCTAATTGGCTGGTAATCCGAAATCTTATTACCTGACTGTTGGCACGTGGACCGTTTCGTCGAAGGTTTGTTCGTTTTGCCCATTGACCTTGGACTTTCTATTCTTCGAAACAAGCATTTGGAACTGAAATTCGCCTGATACCCGGCCGTTCATTGTCCTGCTTTCCATTCATACATGTTTCCCCAATCTATTAACAGCCTTTTTTGCGGCATAAGACAAATCATTTCCTCGAAACCGACACATTGGCATTCGACACTTGTCATGCCACGTTTGTTTTCTTTCTATCAATCATTTCGACTTTTAGGTGCGTTATCGTCGTAGACGATCGATGCTTGAGGATTCTTGTAAACAGATTCCTAAATGAACAAATTCCGTCGTGTTGTTTCTATTGGATGAATAAGCCCATTAAACGTGATTGCTCGTCGATGGAATTCCAAATGAATTAGTTAAGGAAATTCGGTTTTTTCTTTCATTCAAGTGGCAAAAGTTACGTGTCGTTTCTTGCGCGCTCTTCCACTACTTCCGTTTTATTTTGCACATAAAACGACGGCGGAAAAAAGCGGCAACAGTTGTACTTTGACAGATATATCGAAGCTGAGAACAACGAGTCGTCGGAGTCTCGTAAATGACACCACTCATATTCGTGCACATCAACATGATTCCGTCTTCTGCAACGTTTCATTTCGGCAGATCATGTGTTTTCGTTGCGTGTGTTAAATTAGAATCTAAATGTTGATAACATATCCAAGCGATAATGTAAGAGTCACAGTGTTCAGCCATTGAAACCGGACAAGCAACCAAAAAAGTATTCTTTTCCGTTTGCAATGGAAAATGGAAACGTTCCCTGTCGTTTATCTGAAGTCTGTCATATGCAAATAAAAGAACTATTGTTGTTTTTGGGAGAATTTCAACGTTTTTCTTCAACTTTGAAATCTATGCTTCAACGTTGTAATCCCGAACGATGTCATCTTACCGTATATTGCTTATTGTGAACGTGCTTATTCGAATCTCGGCAAAAACTATTCAATTTGTTTATTAATTGTACTTTTAAAGGAACAGCCATTTGATGGTCCAACTGGTTGGAGGGTTTTGGCTGTCGATTTAGCACTCATTTACTACGGTCAATGTTATAATGTCTGTTTAGGTTGATAAGTGTTCTTGACTTCATAGTGAGTTGTATTGCATTTCAGATTCGACTATTCTCTTGTAAAATTGCAATGGTGAAACTGAAGCGTTTCGATATTCTTTTCAACAATCCGGAACGAGCGTATTTTGCCGGACAGGAAATCACAGGAAAAGTAATGTATTCCGACATGGAATCACAATTCATTGACCATTCCAGATTGTGTTGGAGTTAGCCGAAGAGAAATTGATTAGTGAAATTCTACTCGAGCTGAAAGGTCGTGCAAAAACCTATTGGACGAAACACTCCGGCAAATCGCGTAGTCACGCCTCGCAAAACGAGAATTTTTTCAGTGAGCAGATAAACACCAATTTCACTCATGCCTACGATCATCGAATGGCAACAGACGGGAAATCGATTGTGAGAAGCTCGTTAGCGGGTTTGATGAACTTGTTTCTGATTTAGGAACGAGTGATTCCGGCCGGTGTTCACGAGATTCCTTTCTCCTATACACTCCCCAAGAATCTACCCACTTCGTTCGAAGGCGAATTTGGTTTCGTTCGATACACTTGTCGAGTGATATTGGAACGACCGTGGGACTTCGACATTGTCTGTTACTGCGCATTCACGGTCATTGGAATCGAAGACATAAACTGCGACACCGAAGCATTGAGTCCAGCGGTAGCTTCCGACTCGAACTACAACGTGACATTTTGTTGTCGAAAACAGGGAACAATCAACGTCGAATTGTCGCTGTCGAGAACGGGATACACGCCCGGAGAGACGATTTTAGTCAACGGTGTAATCAACAATCAAAGTCAACGACCAATTAAAGGATCCTCCGTGCAGTTGAAACAAAAAGTCAACTATCGGTCAGTTTTGTAGTGAATTAGCCAAAATTCAATTCTCTTACAGAGCAAAAACCTTTTCCGGAACGGAGCATTTGAAAACGGTTTCTCGGTTGATTGAAAAACGAGAAAAAGGCGAGATTCCCGCTCATTCCGAATTTCGATGGGTTGACGAGAAGATTGTTCTTCCATCATTAACTCCAAGATTGTCGCGATGTGGGATTATTGACGTTACTTACGTACTGGAGTTAGAGGTAACAAAATCGATTGATTGTATGGCAGAAGTTGGATTTCAGGCAGATTCCGCTGTTTGTGTTCAATTGCCAGTGATCGTGGGATCCATTCCGCGGCTCTCGGATATAATCGAAAAAGCAGCGGCTGCCAGTGCTCTGAAGGCTACAAACTCATCGGCAAAATCAATCATCACATCGGCGAACGATGACGATTCGCGTGTCCGCGTAATGATAACGGACGAGGCCGGTCGAACGGTGGTTGACAATGAAGGGCACAAGATCGAAGACTCGGACATTCTGAGCACTGAAGTCGAGATTCTGATACAGAACAAGAAACGTGTCAGAATGCCGAGCTCCGTACTTTCCGAACTCTATCCCTCTTTGCCGTCGCCTTATTATCGGTAAGTTGATATTCCAAGTGCACTGATCAATCGTTTTCTTACAGTGAATCCTATTTTGGAAGTGTGGACATATCCGATGAAAAAGAAACCGTGCAATTCGGTTCTCCGAAGTTTGCTCCCAAATATCCATTCTATACCGATTAGTCGCGTTTGTTATGAGAATAAATTGCTTTGTGACCATAAACTGTAAATTATTTAAAGTTCATTTTATGTGTCAAATCAAAAACCAACAGCCATTAGTCACCAATCCGTGGACCAAAATTAATTGCTCAGGTGGAAAACTGTAAATCCACTTAATCTGCTCGACGTTCTCAATGTGAAGTTCAAAACGTTCGCTTTCTGCAAACGTTCGAACTCCCGAATTTAACTTCGTATTAGGTGTGTTAGTCATCGGCCCCAATCCTACGGTCGACTTCTTGTTCTCTGTTGCTGGACGTCTCGTTAATTTGAAAACAGGTTAGTTGGTCGTTTAATTAGCGTTGACTTTATTATCATAATCATCGACAATACTTAACGGGTGTGTTCAAGTCGATACAATAAATAATAATTGAAATGTAAGTAAACGGTAATATGCAACGCGTTCAAACGACAGCTCAACGGTTAGACACAATCCTAACGGTCAAATAAGCGAAAAAAACTTATCTTCAGACAACAACACATTTTATGTCAATGAACCGAAAGTTACAAAAGAAATGGTTAGTGGAGAAGCAGTAAACGTTTTGTGCGGCTACAAACTAACGATAAGCGGTGAATTGAAAGACTAAAATAGCTATGAGATAGAACAAGAAAAAGCTCATTAGTTTTGTTGTGTTAGAACTTGTAAACGGAATGTTTGTTTGATAAGTGCGGGAAGATAATCGTAGACGAACAGAAACCGGAAGACCAATGGGAAGAGATCGATTTGCAAATGAAAAGCCTGAAATCATGAACAAATACACGCAGTAGGGGGCTAAATAGTTGTAATACAATGTGGAGAACACAATCAAACAGCAACATCTGTACTTTTTGGTCGCAAAGACAAAATGAAGCGCACAAGAAGCAACGTTCGGGGAGGGAAGTGATATGAGCAGGAAAGCGAAAATATTTCAAAGCAACAGAAATCAAGACATAACATCGATTTTGGTATTAATTTTGAGGTTTTTTGAGATGCTACTACACAAACAACTTGTGATTCGACAAGTGACTCTCTTCGTGTTATGCCCTTTCAAGTAGGCACCTCAGCTTTAATCGGGATCATGAAGTCCGCTTCTCCATCGGCGTTCACGTTCGCCTGAAACTAAAAAGTAAATTTGTGAATGACAGGAAAATGCGTTATAAACATTTTGTCGAGTTTTCATAAGCAGAAAGTCACAACAAACATTTGAATCAGCAAAAAGTCAAATTTACAAGCTACACCATAAATTTTTACCTGAACAACGGGAATGCAAGCGAGAGCTATTTCCTCGATCTGTTCGACGTAAGTTTCGCACTTGTCGTCGAACATCAGCACACGAATTTGATAACGCAACGGCTCACATTCGAATATTCGACGACCAACGAGACGAGTCGACGGTCGTGGACACGAGCATTTGACTTCTGTTAATGCAGCGGGAATTCGCTGAAAATACGAACGGTTATCGTTGGGAGACTTCAGTGCAAAGGTTGTTGAAATGATGCCCACTCTTTCTTTTGTTGAACCCAAAACACAATTACGAAACAAGATTGCTCTCATTGCGTAACGTTGTCTTACAATCTCCTCCGACTTGCTTACCTTTGGGTTGTAATTCAGAATGTACTCGAATTTGCACAACGCTCGTTCGCGCAACGGGGTTTCCGAACTGATGACCGTCATTTTGCGTGAGTTGCATGAAGAGGCTCCAGACGTCACTTGTTCGCCGTGTTTGATTTCGTTGAGCTGAAATATGTTGAATTCAAAAAACCATTAACGATATTCTGCGGACGTAGAACCTGTTGGAGGCTAAGTCCAACTTAATCCTAATCCTTTCCCCACACTTATTGGACACGACACTGTCCAATGGTCTCGAAATATAAACATGGTCTTTGGACCTAAGCTCACCTGAAGTTTTAGCAACGCCTGATGATACGACGGCAAAATAGGGGAGTAGTGTGACGTGTTTTTGCGATGCAACCATTGCGAGAAGCTTTGATGATGATCCGTGTTTTCGTAGCGATGATAACATTCTTCTCGCAATTCGAACTCGTCGCTTACACTTCGTCTGTCACGACAGCTATAAAAATAGAATTAAGAGTTAATAGTGTTTGTTCGATCTTGAACTAATTTATATGCAAAGCAGTCAATTGGGTAACTTCTTACAAATCATACGCTGTTTGGCCGCTGTTCTCGGATATTTTTGTCAAACTTTCAACGTCATTTAAACAAAGAAAACTTGTGCTCTTGATTGGCATATGCTACGCGGTTGTATGAAAAGATATTTTTGGCGTTGTTCTTCGTTTGACTGACAGCGGTTTCGGTGCTTTTCAAACCGCTTCTCGTATGCTAAAGTTCAAAGGCCAACGACAAACTTGGCCTCGCATCATAATGTCCCAATTGACATGCGTTGATAGCTCGTCATTATGAACTCACCTGACAGTTTGGACCATAGAACACAACAAAATGCATATAGGTAACCACAAGAACAACGTTGACATCGACATCTGAATAACAAAAACGGTTAGAGTTTGCATCGAATTCTTGAAATTTTTTCTTCGTTGAACTCTCGCATTTCAGTCGCTTGAGCAAAGCTGATAAACGCTAAGAAACTTCGCGCAGTGTAGTTCAAACCAAAGGAATTTGTAAGAACTAGAAGTCAATAGCGTTAAAGAATCCTGAGTGCAAGCGTTGGGAAACTTGAATCTTCGATCAAAATGATGACATGATGTTCTTGAAGGAAAACACCAGTCAAATCTTTGGATGATACGACAAAAACTTTTGATCGTAATCAATGCGAACTGAAGACAAAGTAGTTGAAATTACGAAAAGCCAATAAACACGTCAAATGAGAGAAGAAGCCGACTCGCGATCTTGTTGTTATGACCGACTCCGAATTGACTACACGGACTGTCATTACCGTCGACGATTTAGCAAATTTCGACAGAACGAAGAAACCTCAAAACAAAACAAAGAAGGCCCCACACAACTGTTCTATCGAATGTGAATGCGAACGAACGACAAATGTATTAGATCATTCTGGGCGGTACTTGTGATATTAAGATGCAGCAAACGGTGTTTCACAATACGGGGAGGTGCAAAGTGAGATCATTGCGCATTCAAATCGCTCCCGCCCTACTGCGTTGGGGATCTTGAGAATTCAAACGAACTCTATGCGTCAGAGTATCGTACAGCCAGCCAATCGAATGACAACGATTGAGGACATACACTGATTTGGACAGAAATACGAGCAAAACTCGATCTTTTTTCTAAGAAACAATCAGTAGATATCTGAACAAATGACTGGCACTGTTATTCTAAGGATCTGAAGATGCATTCGTTCAATGTCTTCGATTTCGTTCATAATCGCGGTTAGTTTCGACAACGAATTCTAGTACGCTGTTTCGTTGAAATTCGATAAGAATCGAAAAGCGTCGGAAGCCATTGAACAACGATGTTCATCTGTGGATGAGGCCATTTTTGTTGTCTTGTTACGTACATGCATGGATTTGCTGAAGCCTACCAACTCGAAATTACATAAATGCACACGAATTACGAGCTTTCCAACTGGACACCGATTAAGAAACAGCAACCCACTTACGCCAAGAACTTCAACGCGCGCATCGGAACCCGTTGGCAGCAAAAAAATTGGGAATTTTGATAAACGGAAACCCTATCGGAAATCAGAGACAATCCGGCTTATATGCAGTGATGTTCGAGAAGGAATCCGAATAGCAACAAGCGTTTAAGACTGATGACGGATTGCTCGTAGGTTATCGTATCTGACGAAAAGGTGTGCGTTCACGAATCTATTTTGATGCCTGACCCAGACACTCTGAAGCGGAACTAAAACATCTCGAACACATCATTCAATTTGATAATAAGATGATGCTATTAATTCCGATAACTCTGTAAACATCCTATGGCTGCAGACAATTAAACATTAGTCATAACAAGAGAATGTACTGTAAGCACTCGGTTACAAACTGACACCTGTACTACTTCTAGAAAAACCTTCTTTTTTTTGTAGTTATATAAAGAGCGTAATTGTACCGAAGGTTTGATGATCTTTGAAACGACTTCCGTGTTTGTTCGAAAAGTTCCGTGCTTGTACATCTAATTGCATAATTTAAAATCTCAACGACCTTAAAGTTTCATTGTCGTCAAACACGAGTGGCACGCTTAATTACGTCAAACAGGTGGAATTTTTAATTGCTCCACAGGCGCGTGGAATGCGTACCAAATAAACCGAAAACAGGATTGGATCAAAGATGAGATCGTTTAGTCCTTTAAACTTTAAAAACCTTAACGACTTGCGTAAGCGAATTGGTTTGATTGTCATGAGTTGAAAGCACAGTACAGTCAACCAATGAGTCTGGTTTTGAGCAATTGCACCAACCAAATCCGGCTTTTGATCCGGTGTTTGTTGTTTTGAACACCGTTAAGAGATTATAAATCCCTAGTCAAATGTCAAAGCTCAATTTTGCAGCTATGACTAATTCACTCGAAAATGTACCAGAGCGTTGGATTTAGAAGCTTCCCGTCGATAAACTTACAGATGAATAAGAGCGAGATTGAAGAAGTTGTTCAGATCGTGGGTTAGCTAACTTGTTATTCTGATTATGGTTTTCTGTTGGGAGTCTGGAGTTTCCAATCTTATCATTCGCGTCTCCATTGCTTGATCCAATGTTCGTAGTTGGTGTGTAGTTCAATTTTGTTTCACAGTCGTTCATAACGCACTTGTCAATGGACGTTGTAGCGTAGCCGGCGAGTTGTTCAACGACACGTTGACAGCAAAATGCGCAGTTGGATGGTTGAATAATTGGATCAACGGTACGTCGTCGTTGAAACATGCCCATTAAAATAGCTAAGTTGAGTTTGCGGTTAGTACAAATAAGAATAGATCGACAAAGTTGGTGGACTATCGAGTCCGTTATTTCAAACCGACGCCAACAAACTGTCCGTTGTTGAAAAGAATTGTCGTCTGAAAGTAATGCAGCATTAGAATGTTGGAAAAAGAGGTGGGACTTAATATTCACGCCTAATCCTTAACCGTATTCGGCAGTACGCACGAACAGCCTTAAACGCCGCGCTTAAGTTGTGGATTACTGCAAGGCGCGAAGCGACAAGGCGGAGGAACATGTGCCGTAGACTCCGCCCCAAATATACTTTCGAATGATAACGTAATGAGCAAACTTGTGTGTGAACTAGTTCTGGAAATTGAAGTCACACATTCAACTGATTCATTTGCAGCAAAGGAGTAGCGAAGTCGCAAGTAAACGAAAGTCTCGAGCAGCTTTGTTTGATCAGGAAATTGAAACCACTTGAGAAGTAACTATTGATTTGTTAAACGAACATAAATTTCAAAAATCGCTCCGGAAATTGTCTTCGGATAACAAGTGACATTTTTATTCACTCGATTTAAACGCAATTACTCACACCTGCAAGCGAACAGCAGCAATCTGACAACCATAAATCAGTTAGGAAGCTCAAAGTTCACGTGAATTATTTTTGTTGTTTTCCAAAACACCGTGAAGATTTGCTCTCGGCTCGACAGTGAATCAGTTGGATGAGTAAAAATAAAGGCAATAAACTGACTCGACTGTTGCAATTAGAGGATCTTTCATCGAGTCGCGTGTACGATGAAAAAACCGTGCACTCAAACTGTACAAAGCGACCCTAACGAGAAGTTGCTCTGACTAATTAGCGCACAAAGTTTGCTGTGTGCATGAACACTCAAGTGATAGAACTTGGGGGAGCTTCAATCAATTTCAAGACAACCGAGTAGTCGAAATACGAAAATAGAAACGTTTGGGCCGAATTGACGTTGAGAAACAATTCAATTTCATGATCTAGATTTGCATACGAAATGAAGATGTTCATTGCTCGCTTATTGTGCTTGAAGGTCGATTTCAAGAAGGTGTTAGTTGGTATGATTAGATGGCATTTCCCTTCCTCACGCTCGAAGCTAATCGCCCAATATCATCCCAAAGAATAAAATATGTACCATATAGTTTTCATCAGGAAACTTAAGTCGAAAACAAAATGATGTTCTAAATAACACTTGTTACCACAGAGCAATGTTACACACATTGAGTAGAAACCGTAACCCTCATTTATAAAACATAGTGAACGAGTTTCGATGACGTTTTGGAACTTCATTTTTATACTCCCTCTTATCTTATTCATAACCGTAGAGTAAAAAGAATCAAATCGGCGGATGAAACAAATGAGTTTACCAACTAGTATCTGCCATTGAAACAGTTGAATAATAAACGAAACACTTTTCTTCCGTTTTGATTCTTCTACGTCAATCCACATGAAGGATGAATATCAAGTGGGTCAGCGTAGTTCATGCCAATAGAACAATCGAAGTTGTGCAAAAGTTACTTCATTTATAAATTTGCACATTCATTTTTCAATTGAACCACTGGAAATGTTGAGGATGATGTGAATGCTCAGAGAAAACTCAACGACAAAAGTTTACGGTACTCACGAACTGACATGTTTTGTGCGGGCGGGAGCTAATACAAATAAAATACACGGGTGACATTCTTGTCAATCGAAACATTCATAGACGATTATAAGCCAAGAGAACAGTAGTTTGAAACGCAACACTGTGACAATGAACATCAAACATTCTGCTCGTATTGACGAATCTCGTATGTTCGATACCCTGGTTTTATCAGTCACCTATTGAGAACGACAGATATCTCCAGGGTTTTTGTTTGCAGTAGAGGGAATTAGACCAAGAGAAAAGTGCAGAACGTGTCATAATTTCCAAATACCAGATAATTAGATTTGTGTTTCCTTAGGCTTTTCAGTGAAACGATGCCATTGACGATATTCGCACATTTGCGCACATCCCAACGATACAATACGCGAATTGCGCAGTGATTTGTTGCAACTAGAATGCTGGCATTTGCGTGGAACTGAGTGACGCAGGACTGTCGCATAGCTAAGAAATTTCGGTGCGCAAAATCGAAAGAAAGTGATTCAAACAGAAGATGAAATGACGTCAACATGTAAAAAACAACGTACTTAAGATTAAGATTCGTTTGGTAAACTACACGGTTTTGGTATTATGACGATCATTGGTTATAATCCACCAGACAGTCATTGATCTATTCAGCTAAATGAGTGGGTGATTTGCAGTTTACGAAAAGGAAACAGTTTTCAACGACGTCAAAAGATTCGCACACACGAGAGCCATTTCCATGTGCTAATGCGTAGACATCAAATATCCCAACTTGCCATGAACGAGTCCAGTGATCCCAAAACGAGATTAAGCGTACTTGCACTTTGACGCTCCTGAACTAATTTCAGTGATGCCAAAACACGCACGATCCTCACGTTTTCGATGTTCTTGAACATTCGACAAGATTAAGGAGCCTTGAAAGCATGAGAAGCTTTGATTGTACGCAATTAAAAAGTGGAAATATTTGGTTGACGGATATGGAAAGGATTAGAAGGAATGCGCAAATTTCAAGATTCACTTAACTTCTCGCCTTCTCAGATAATTAAGTACTTTATGAAGCGAAGAATATAGTAAGCATATTTGTTTATCATATCCTCAGATTTCCGTTTTCACATGTCTATTTTGTGCTCTTCCAGGCGCTCAAGTCTCGAACGCCCATTGGCTACACAACCGCATTAACATCTCGTCTCGAAATAGAAAATATTCCTTTGCTTTCTGTCCACTCTTCACTAATTAACAGTCGTTTTTACGTCTACCGTACTCTTATGTTGAACCTTCAAAAAGAATAGGTTGATTAACTTGTTTCGGAAACATTTGTGAAGATTGAAGCTTATAAGAAAACGTTTTTTGTATGTTTGAAACGACAAATTGGCTGCAAAAATGAATACAAATTTGTGTTGGACTTTATGTGATATTGTACCACTGGGTGTTTGGAAGTCAGTTGGTCAAATGTACGATGCAGATAATCGGTTTATTGGTATTGAAGATGACTAATCTGAACAACTGTTTCTGCTAATCGTGCAGTCACAGTAACTCCTAGCTACCGTTTCTAGTCGCATCCTTAAAGTATTCAACACGATGAACACGCATCCAAGCAATTGCGAATTCGAACCAACGGTTTCAATGATCTTGACCGGAGTTCAGTTTTCGAGATTAAAGCAATTTGCGTACAAATACCACTGAGTTCTTGTAGTTGAGATTATAGTTCCACTTGTTAATTTCTCGTGAAACAGTAAAATTAGAAGAATCAAAGAGCAAGGAGTTGGTGTTTTCATGGAAAACTAGTGAGTTGACAATAAAGTAATTCGGCGTCATATAAATTGCTAATGGTCATTGCCTTTGCAGCGAAGGACTTTCGGGTCTAAACTGAGCTAAACAGTTGAATTGAAATGCCGCAAATAGAACGGCATCGCGTAATGTGACAACAGTGGGCAATAAAATTAAATATCCTGGGGCAATGAAGGCCGAAAGTTTATTTGCGAGCTACAGTGCAATGTTTCGAAAAGAGTCGTGTTGTTTTCGCAAACTTTTCGGGTCGTTGACATTCTGGTAATAAATGTCAATTCGTTTATATGCCCATTTTTGTTCGCTTCAAATACGCAAACAAAATGACGTTCTGGAGTCCAAACGAAAGATGAGCATCAAAACGTTTCCGTACACATCCACTAGTGAAAACCATGGTGAGACAACAAAACTTATGGTTTTTGTTTTAGGCAATGTCTATGCTATTTTCAGACTCCCAAATCGAATGCAAATAATTTGAATATTTTGGTTTGTGATATTCCAAAACAATTCTTCTATTGAGCTTTCAACAGAAACTTTCGCGGAGTAGCATTTTGACTACCAACTTCGTACGAGCTTATTAAACATTCCGGGTGTGTTCCATGTTTGAGATGACCTTTCCGCGTGTTCTAATTTGATTAAAAAGCGAAAACATAATGTGGGTGTGAACTATCGAAGACCCGAAAAACGTTCACTTCATTCGGTTCTATCAGACCCACAAATTAAATCGTTTTTATGAATAGCCTACTCACAGATGCTCTTGATACTCAGTGGGGACATGCGCGAGTGGCTTGTGTCTTCGGCTCTACAAAATGCCAAATTTTCGGTTATACGATTAAGTCGACCGAACTTCCTTATCTTGTAGTCGTTGACCATCAAAACTCGACTTTTAATTAAACGTCTTACAGTTAACCGTCGCTTTCATGTGTTAGATGAAATGACGTGCAGACACGGCAACAATCGGTCTAATTAACCGCCCGTCTTTTCGAGTCTGTACCCCGCAATCAACTACAGTGATTTACTTCCATTTATCTGTGGCCAATTTAATCAGATTACAAATGAAAAGAAGTGACTGTAAACAAGTCTCTTTATAGAACATTTGTCTTCGCCTTTGTATCCGAAGACGATGTTCCGCTGATGAGACGCAGATGTCAAATTGAAAAGAATCTTGGAAACGTCATGAAAGACCTGTTTCTGTGAATTGCATTTCGTTGAAATTCGAATCACAACGCGAAAGCACTTGTGAATTTGCGTACTCAAAAGCTTATGAGAAATTCAGTTTCAGGATTTCCATTAAAACGTTTGTATTACAATGTCATTTTCGAAAGGATTACAATGACCAACGATTTCCGTTCGTAGCGCGGAGTTTAAGAACGAAACACCTTCAGAAGTGCACGCAAACGACGACAAACCACGAATTCCACCACAAACAAGTTGGCTTGCTAGCCAACGGATTAACGTCCAACGAGCGGGAAGACGGCGTAGTTAGAAAGACCGCTTGTTAGAATTTCCCGGAGACATTGTCTTAGAGATTAAGAGCAAACTTCACAAACTCGACCTTTGCTGTTGGTTTACATAGCAGAAGTGTACGATAGATGATGACATCAGGATTGAGCTTTCAAACCGAAATCTTCCACTAACTAACATTGGATTGAACGCTAATGAATGGATTGAAGAGCCGAACATTGAATAAGGAAATTGATGGCCGAATTATTGGCGGTCGGAAATCAAAAGAGTGGGGGTTACAACAAACGGTAATTGGACCAAGCAAAATGCTTAATTAGCCAATTAGACAGTGATTTATCGTTGAAAGTTGTAAATTTGCGAACCAAAGGGCACATATTTGCTCCACGAATAGTCTTCTTATTAATATTTTTTGATTGTGTTTGCGCACAATCTACGGTACTTTGAAAAGTCCGAGCAGAATAGAGAATATCTGGAACGGTTTCTGGTAAAATCAATCTTCAATTCTCAAGGATTCTGTTTAGATATATGACCTTGAAAGGTGAGAACCAACCAACTTTACAGTGTCCTCTAATTAAGGTTCTATTTTCGAGACGAAATTAAAGGTCACTTGTTTATCGTTTGAATTCCTGATCAAACAAGATATCGTAGCACAATTTGTGAATGCAGATTTAAAGTATTCGAAAACACACGTCTTAGTTTGTTTATAACAAAACCGATAATCAAAGCTCGGGTAAAGGAAAGATATACAGTAGAGTTGTTTGCTTACTTTGCGTTTGTTTAATCATCGGTGGTTATTTTGACAAGAATCCAAAAGACTTTGAGATGTGATTGTAGTTCTTAGATCGGAAATCTTCAATTAAAAATTCCACGCACTTATTATCGTCGCTGTGAGATTTGACGTCAAAGTGGCAGCGGAAACTGATTGTGTCAACAACTTAGTTCAAAGAACTGTTATGATTTCCCGACAACTTGAATCTTCTCGGATTAGTTGTTGGCGTTTTGGGTCCTGTGTATTAGGCTCACATTCGCCCAACTACTTGATTGTGGACGTATTTCAGCAATAAAAATACTTTATCTCAGCGAAATACGGTCATTGCCTTTGTAAGCTTCATTACGTCCAATATCCGTAAACGTTCGATTTCCTTGTAATTTCGTAATTTCGGATAACAAGTACGTCAACGGATGTATTTGATTTGCGCAATAAGACAACTTCCTGGTTAAACACTTAAATACAAAAACTGAATGAAAATAGAGAAAAGTGACGACTGCGAAGCTTCATACAAAATGCACAAGTTGAGTTGATGCGAAAAAGATGAATCGTATCGTAAGAATTACGTTTCAACTGCAAACTTACCACCGGACACCAAGAAGTTACTGAACAAGTGCGAAAATGACATGTCGTCAAATTCTTAAATAATTCAATCGTATATAGTCAGACACGATCGTACGGAATTTAATCAGCGAATGCTAAGCCTTTATGAAGAATGTTGAAACTAAACGTTCGACATGCAATTTCATGGCAATAAAGCAAAGATCCGAGTTGCAAACTTCTCCGTTTCCTGTTGAATCTTTCGTTAAATAGCTTAGGGCTATTTACGAGTAGTTTCGCTCGAACCGTCTTGCTATTAATCCTCGAGGAGTCTGTTTAAACGGTAAATACGAATTCGTTGGAAAGATTGATCTTTGAATGGCAATTAGCTTCTAATTCTTAATAATTTTCTTAATCTACAGATCCAATACAATTTGTCATTTACGAATGAATTGAAAGTTAAACGATCGCGAGTGAAGCTGCCTAATTGGGAGTCATGAGCCACCGTTTTTTGCGTTCAATCGAAATCATTTCAAAGGGCAAGAATTCTTCTTCTTCTTTTTCTTACAGTTAACCATTCTGTCTTAGGGCCAAACAAAACGAACCGTCGACAGAAAGCGAATGATTCGAAGAAAAGGGAAACAATCTTTGGTGCATCAACCATTGGATTATCATAACAAGAGACGCTTGATAGGGTATTAAAGATCAAAAGCTACCGACAGTGAACAGGCTTTCGGTTTAAGAACTTAAGGATTGAAATACGATGGAATAAGGCAACATTTTCGTGGGCTGAATTTCGGAAAGAAGAAGTCGATTGAAGAATTTGTCTTATCTTCAAAGATAACACATTAAGACGAGGGAAATTAGTTGCGCATTGAAATTGGAAGTCTTCAGTCATCGTATCATTAGCCATTCAGTTGGTTTACTTAAGAAACTGAAGAGTGATAATTAAGTAAGATGGATAAGAACGAATTGTTGGTCTCGAGTCGGCATTTTATCTCGAAAACAAAGTGATGTTACCGTTTATTTCCTCCTCAAACAAAACTAACGAACCAATAAATGAATGCAAATAGGTTCCGAAATGACAATCTCTTCGATTATCGCTTTCTAAACTTTGCTTCATGAACTTCTGTTTCCATCTTCTCTCCGAGTAGACAGCACCATTAAACGAACTTAAATCAAAGCTATTTATTTACATTGTGACCGGAAATAGATTAAAAACGAAATGAAATTACGGTACTTGAGGGCTAGTAAGTGGAACGACTGAAGATATCAAATGTTCACGGGTTTGTTCTCAACGGAAATTGGGATAAGAGTGAAAGAATCGTAACGAATTCATTTTTGTGATCGATCCATCTCCTGCCATTTGAGCATTGCACGTTGAATATTACCCGTGTCGGTAAGTTTGGTTCGAATCTCGGCCATAGTTTGCATTTTGGCCTGATAGTTCTCGACGTACGCGGAATCCGAATCGTTGTCCGGTCGTCCCATCAAACGATTCTCGAGTTTCGAACGTAGAAGACTGAAGTCAAAAGCATCTTGTTGTGCTTGAAGAAGCGAATCATCGTCATCGTCGAGTTGCAACGATCGTCGAGCACGTGCACGAATTTGATCAGCAAATCCACCGTTATCACTGCTATCGCCGTCAACAGATTGTTTCGCATCGCTGTGCAGTTGATGTCCGGAACGTAGTTCATTGGCCGAACGAATCCGTTTACCCCACGCCTTCAAAGCCGCTTCGGGAACCGGACCGTCGATGTTCAGACTGTCGGTTGAGAAGGCGACTTTTTTCGCGGATTTAAAAACTGAATCCGCTCCATTGGTTTGATTGATATTGTGATTTGCGTGCTAAAAACATTTTCATGATGTCACTGCAAAATCAATTTTTAGCTACTTACCGACTCGTGAATGTTCTCGTTGACTCCACTTCCATCACTCGCTTTTCGAGTACTTATTTTGCGTTCAGATCGTTGCCGACTCTCCACAACACTGACTTCTTTCTTGTTGTCGACCGCGGCTGTTACTTTCTTTAAACGTTGTCGTTCCATGGACAGCACTCCACTATTGACTGTCGTCTGCTTGTTCGTGGTTGTTGAATCGATTTGTATGGTTGCCGTTTCGGTTTGATTGTCGTTGATTCGCAACGCCTGTTTCTTGCGGATCTTCTTTCCATCGGTTTTCACTTTGCGCAACTCCAACGACGCTTCGCTCTCAACATTGTGTTGAGATGAACGTTGTTGTTTGATGATCGAATCGTTCACACGAGTTCTGTCTCGTTCATTTGCTTCGATCGCATGTTCGAATCGAGCTCGAGCATCGTTGACACGTGTTGCCGTCGGGTCAACGGTTGTGGTACGATGGTCGAGAGCAATTTCGCACTTCGAATGTTGGGCTCTGGTTTCGTCGTGTTCCACAGTCACGTTGTTTTCGGTTACGCCTTTCGATTTGGAGCTGCGAACATTGACTTTCTTGACAGTTGTTTTCTTCTCCTGCACGATTTTACGCTCTAAATTTGGATTCAAAATGACGGTCGCGGTTGTTGAGTTCGATGGTGAATCGGTTGATTTCTCGGACTCAATTCGCACGACTTTGGATGCGGGTCGTTCGATGGCTTGTTCAACTTTGGGAGTTGGAACAAAGCTGGAAACCGCCAAAGTCATTGGCGGAGCATCGTTTTGTTCAAGTCGTCGAAGTAGTGAACTGACTTTCGATGAAGAAACCTCCACATCTGTTGATTTGCGTGTAATCTTTTCGCCAGCTGATTCATCGGTCACAAGTGACATCGATTTTGGTTTCTTCGTTCCGATCTTTGTTTTGCGCAACTTCAATTTTGTGCCTACGGTTTTTGTGGTTTCGGTTTCTTTCAGTTTCTGAACGTCTACTGATTCGGGAGTTTGTTTCTTGAGTATCATTGTAGCAGACGATTCGATTGTGTTCGACGGTTTTTCGGTTTCCGATCGACGACTAACCGGCACAACACCGGCAACCGGTAGAACAAAAGGTGTAGCGGTGGAGTCGTTGTCAAACTTGGAAAGCAAATTGCCGAGACGACCAGATGAAGAGCTTGAAGCGGGTTTGGATTGTTTTTCATCAGTTGAAGGCTTCTTGTTGGTTGATATCAGCTCTGTAGCAACAACGATTTCTGGAACAACGGCGGTCGAAGGACTCGTGGTTGCAGGTTTCGGACTAATGGCAAGTGCACTTTCAGATCCTTGTTTTGGCTTCTTCGCCGCTTGCTCTGTGGAAGAGGCTTTTTGGGAGGTAGATTTTGGTCGTTTTGGTTTTTCCGTTTTGTCTCTGATGCGTTTTGTTGGTTTCGGAGATGTCGGTCTTGACGTTTCATCAGCACTACTCGCTCCATCGGTGCTTGTTTTACCGCCGCTAAGCATCGGAACTTTCAAATTTGTAGTCGTGGTTGTGTCGGCTGCTTCGTCAAGGGCTATGGGGAGAACGGAAGAATTGTCTGTCGATGGAGTGACGTGGTTGTTTGAACGTTTTGGACGTCGATGTAGTTCGTTTCCTTCATCGATCGAAGAAGCGGATTTTTCGGTTGCATTCAAAACAGTTACGGTTGTGGCGTGATTATCTTCATTCATTTTCTCCGTCTTTGCAATCAATCCCGATGCATCACCGGCTGATTTGGCTTCAGCCTTCGGTTCGTCACCGGTTGCGTTGCGACGACGTTTTGCAAAGAAGGCCGATTTGATTAACGAAGCCGCGGGATTGGTTGTTGCTTGGGCTCCAATTGCCGCGCTATCAGAGTTATTCGAATCCACCGCATTCAACATCGACTTTACGTACTCCACTCCGCCATCGCTTTTACGATCCTGCAACTGTCGGAACATTCGTGCCACCGAGTTCACGAACAAAACTCCAAAAACCAGTCTTCGAAAACGTTTGTTGCGAACGTAAGAACGTAGCTTTCCAACATCCAACGGTTTGCCGACGGTTTCTCGATTGCTCGCACGAGCTCGTTCTTTACTTCGCACAATCCACGGATGTTGAAGACATTCGGCCGGGAGCATTCGTTTACTGAAAACTTCATTTGGTAATAAACTAGGAAAGTCGATTCACTTTTTCTCTACAATAAGCAATTTGCTGATGAAATCACGAGCATCTTCTGAGATTCCATTGTCGTCGAACTCTTCACTGAACTCCCATTTACCGCGTTCTACGTTGCAATAAGTTAAGGCAATATTGTCGCCGAGGAATGGTGATTGACCCGAGAGCCTGAAAAGCATCTCATTCATTGTTTTATAGCATTCATCGCTCACAAAATGTAGGTAATAACTCCTAGAGACCACATATCCGTGTGAAAATCAAGTGGTTCATATTTTATGACCTCAGGTGCTGCAAACTCGGGAGTACCAGCCATAAACAACAAATCATGTTGTCCGTCGTAGTATTGAGCCAAACCAAAATCAATCAGTTTAATTTGATTACCCGTCAGTGATAAACACATGATGTTTTCAGGCTGAAAAATATTCTCGTTATTTTGCTGTGAATCAGAGCACACTTTCAAATCCAAATGAATGATGTTTTGGCTGTGAATGTATTTAATAGCTTGACATATCTAAATCAGCAGTTGATTAAGAAAGACAAGTGATAACATTTACCTGATAGATGATCATCGCAACTGCCGTCTCGGTCAGAATATAACTGTCATCTACAACTCGATCGAAAAGTTCGCCGCCACCCACTCTGAAATATGCAAATTATGAGGGTCATGTAGGCGTATTTCGTACATCTCCATTATAAGTACAATTTCATTCGAAGAGTTGGCGAAAGCATCGTAAATTTGCGCAATACACTTGTGTCTCATTTGTGTCATTATGTTCACCTTCAACGACCATGTTTCGATAATCGTCTTCAACAGTGAATTTACCTCTTTCTCCACTTTGGCCAAATCAGCATCTTTCTTCAAACGAATGCACTTAGCCGCCAACTCCAATCCCGTCGCTTTTTCCACGCATCGAAACACTTTGCCGAATTTGCCTCTAAACTCGAATCAGTCAAAGCGAAAGCGTTGGCACTTACTCTCCAATCTCTTCGAAGAGCTCGTAAAAGTCGCTGAACTTTTGATTCGTCCGTATTCGAACCACATCACGAAAGTCGAATGGTGGTGTCCAGTCGTCTGAGAATTCGATTAATCAACAGTTCACCGAACAATGTCGCTTACCGTTGTATCGATCGCCCTCGTCTACGATAATTGCATCGGGCGGATGTTCGGCCGCCGACATTTTAGACGCATTACCAAGAATAACCATCTTGAACCAGAAGCGCCGATTGTTGACGGCTTCTGATTCATGCGACGATGATTCGCCGCTCTTCGGTTCTCTATGAACGACCTTCTTCTACGCGTTAGTTCGCAAAAATACGAACGCACAAAAACATCGAACACTGTAATCGCTTCAGTCAAATGATTGTCGTCGACTAGTTAATGAAATCAAAGGCCCTTGATTTCAGTCGTTTGTATCGGTTTTGTTTGAGTGATTATCTACATGTACACCTTGTTTCTGGTCAACAACGAACAGAGACGATAGAAACGAACGGCAACAAGGAATCGACTGCAAATAACCTTATCGTATTACTTTTGTTTGTTATGATGATTTTATTGAACGTGCGTAGTGTACTTTGTTTTCGCGGAGCACGAGGTTAAAGCCACAAAAAGAGTCTTGTGAATTCGACGGAACTGCGAACGTTCGCTGATGAGTCAACCGAAAAATTGTTAGTTTTCCGAACGACACCGCGAAAGAATCGCAAGTGATGTTGGTGATTAGAACGAATCGCGGAAAGAACGTTAAACTCATGAGATTCATAAGAGCACAAAAAATGTGTTCATAACTTCGCATACAAATCGAGACAATCGCTTTAGGTTTGTTCACAGAAGACTAAAGCAATCGGATTGTGAAGGTTGTTGGCACGATCGAATACAACTGTCATCACTCTCGTACGAATCCATTTACGATTCGATTCTTCAGCGCAAAAAGAGCGTCGATGGAAAAGGTGTGCCAAGTGGTTTTGGTTGTTTTGGAATTGTTCTGGAGTGGGCATCTAGTGAATGAGTAGAAAGGAATGTACGGACAAAACAAAAACATCTTTTCGTTCCACATTTGTGTGTCGAACAAATTAGAAGCGCTAACAAGTAACATCTGGACTCGGTAATTACAACCATCGAACTGTGAAGTTGGGTTTGAAGTTTGCGTGCGAATTGTTCGTGAACTACAAATAATGACTAAACCGACAACTGTTGACAGACGGCAAGAGATGGTGAAAAGAAATTGGTGTGTTCGAGTTTTTGATCCGCCGCTCATGCATCACTACAAATAAGCTCCAGAACAAACAAGCCGATGGTTGGCTTTCGCACTACAACTTAGTTGAGGAACACATCGAACCATTGAAAAGACTGCAGTCCTTAGTTTAGCTGTAAACATACAAATCAATGTTGTTGTTTGATCAGAAACCCTCTCGAAGGCTTATAAAATCGATTTCCAGAAGCTAATTGTTTTTTGGCTTTTAATGACTCGTGGTTTATGCGTCGCAATGCTTTTTGTTTTCTTCTCGCGATCAGTCAATCGGGATGGAAGCACGTCAGAAAGCAATAAGAGAGTCAAATCGCAAGTTTTTTCAAAATACCTTGTTCGAAATAACGAAACAGTTGGTTTGGTGATATTCACACGTAAACCTTCGGATAAGCATCCCAGCCCTCTCTCAGACACTATGAACCCGATTTTTTCGATATTTGACGAGTTTCTCGCCAAACTGAACGTTTTCGTTTGTCATCTGGACATAAGGGCAACAATGAAAGCGGAGATTTTGATTGAATGGTTCCAATTCGATTATGTTTACACGGCCGCCTACACCGAGAAGAATTCCGGAAGTGACGTTAGATTATAAAATTGGTGCAAACTTGATCACACCTTGAAACAAGGTTGATACTCAAAGCAAACTGAACACCAAGTGTTTAAGATGGAATGTTCGAAATGAGTTGATTTCCGTTCACGGTAATCAGAATTTGAAAGCCACTCGTATGAAACACTTAAAATCGACTTGCCATCACGAACAACAGATGTGTGACTTGAAATACGTTCCAACAAAACAACCGTACGGTGAAGTCGACTGGGAAATGAAATCGTCCGTGTAGTTTTCGTACAAACCGAATATCGCAGTTACCGAGAGAAAAACACGAAGGTAAACAATGAGAAGGAAATATGGAATCGAGGTCGATATGACCAAACAAACGATTGAAAAGTTTGGTAGTGACGTTCGATGGGACCAAACCGAAGAATCGCGTTTGCGTAAATGATTGAGCAAATTCGTTGTTTTTCACCTTCCAGTCACGTATATCTCTCGATTCACGAGTGGGACGTGTTTTTCGAAGTGATCTGCGGCAGGTCGAGAGATTTTCGAGAAAATGTGTGCGGAATGAAGAGACTTCGGGTCCTGTGCTCATGGCCCGATCTTTTGCTTCTCATTCTTTTGCCAACGTTATTCGGATCTGCTGCAACGTTTGGGCACAGGAAACCACCGTTTTCGGTAATGGAGAACTTGGAAGTAATCGGAACTAAGCACAAAAGTTTATTCAAAACAGTTAAACCCGAGAACCAGTTATAAAAGTTCATATGCGTGTACATTTAAGCGAAGATAAGGTCGAACAAACTAATTGGATTCTAAGTCTCAACAGCAAAAGGGCAAGGTTCATTCATTCCGTGAATTTTGGTGCATACGAATGTGGGCTGTGCGATACTCGACCACTGTTCGCTTGTGGAATCGATTTCGCAGATTCCGGCCAACGTACAAGGAATCGTCTTCAATCGATAGAAATGATAAAGCAAACCACGAGCCTGAAACTTGTTTGTTGTCTTCGAATTTGGACGATTGTTTACCTTCTTTAGGACCACGCTTGCATCCATGTGCATGGCCAAAGACGAAAAGTAGAGAAGCACTTCATCGTGTGGAAGTCCCTGCGAAATGACGTCAGCACCGTAGATCGATACGATTGCGACCGCGACAAACAAGTGGAAATGTGATGTCCGATAGTTACACCAACAAGCTTCCCAGATGTGTAGTGCATCAGATGCCGGAAACTCGCGTTTGAAAAAGAGAAGAAGCCATCGGTGAACGAACATCAACTGCAGAGCTTCATTGCCGAGTGATCGAAGATACGTGAAGAATTTGGGTTCTAGAAGTTCGAGCAGATTTCGTAGATACTCGAGATTCTTCTCCATTTCGTTCATTTCGGAATTTGGACAACAAAACAAAGTTTGTCGCATTAGACCACAGAAATTAAAGTAAGAATCACTTTCGTTTCGAAAAATATTTAGCAACGGCGCCAAAAGATCACTCATCCCTTGAATGTAGTTGACATCGGGATTCACAAACGCGTAGTTGAGAAGAATGTCTTTCATCACGATCAAGTTCGGATTGTTTTCGCCGGCATAATAGGAATTTCTTCGGTCCGTTCGAACCACGTCTTTCCAGATCGTACTTTCAATTGCAAGCAACGTGCTTTTAGATGCGCTGGTCATCTTTTGAATACTAAAAACCACATGCTAATTGTCGACAGGGTTGATCAAACCGTTTTCTTTTGATGTTGTTGTACTCGAGAAAGAGATCATTTCGTACGGCCTCTCGCTGTTCGAACGTCGAGTTCCACGTGTAGACGCGAAGAAGAAATGGATAGATGTCTTTTTTTAGCGAAGGATTGATTGAAGCAAAATAGACCGCTTTTCGGATCGTATAACTGTCGTCAATGCTTCCATCCGTGTTCTGATGAATCTTCCAAAACTCGTAATTGACTTGATCAAAGATCATCTCTTCAGGATCGAGTTCGGTTCTTTGTACTTCCGGCTGACAGATGAGAAGTTGTCTGTCCAAGATTGGCGATGGTGAGCCCTGAAAATAAGTTCGATTAGCTGCTGTAGAATTGTATGTGATGTGTTGTTAGTATTCACAGATTTCTTGTGTATCTTACGTCTTTGACCGATTTCGATTTGATCGCATTCCACTGCTCGAACAGTTTTGCCAATTTGTCAAGACCATTGTGATGGAAATGCAAAATCTTGTATTGCGATTCGGCACTGGCAATCACGAGCTGTCCGCTCGTACACTCGGGATTCGAGAAAAACAATCTCATTGTCCTCATTTTGCCTTAAATCAGTTAAAGTTTGTCTTAAGTCGAGCGCAAGTTACCCAAATTGACCGAAAAAAGCGAGGTGTTTGAAGTGGATTTTTGTTGGAACAGAACACGATCTTTAGCCATGGCCAATCGATTGCAATCGTCCGTTTTTGTGCTCGTGTCCAAAATCAAATTGTGTTCCTGCGCAAATTGTTCGGGTGTTTTGCTGATGAACGTGGCACACGTCTTTCGACATTCTTCCAAATTCACTACAAGCTTTTGTTCGATTAGAAATGATCATAGATTTTACGGTTTTTGATGTCTTCTTCGGAGTCCTCATCAACCGACGATTGAACAACCTCTTTGTCGGATTGTTCATCAGCACCGGAGGTTTCTCCCGAACTTTGCGAGTCATTATCCTGCAAAAATCAACCATTACGTTCGATTCGACTTCTTTTACATTGGTTTTTGTAACAACATTTTCGTCGTAATCGTCGAGTAACTTTCGTGGGTCGACCGGCGTGTTGGGTATCACGTTGATTGATGGAACGGACAGACCGCCGGAATCCAGTGTCTGAAAATGGTTGAAAAGCACTTATGATCATTTGCTTACTGTTGTTTGCAATGTTTGAGGTCTGTCGTTGGTCATCATCAGCTGCGGAATGGAGTTCCCGTTGATTTGAACTGCTGGTTCCTTTACTGTTGTTTCGACCGTTACTTCTTTTATCTCAGTGGTCACAGAATTGGATCTTGAGTTCTAAATGTCGACATTAATAGCTGCTCGTTGATAGAAGTAGTGGAATCTTAAACGAAAACATACATGATTTTGTGCCGATGTTTCGGCTGCGTTTGGATCTCGAGCATCCGAACGCTTACTTCGACCGCGTGGAGAAACACAACGAATGCTGGAAAATGGAATTGAAACAAACGATCATTTGTTGTGATTACCTGGACGGATTTTTCTCGAGCGTTGCATTTGGTAGCCATTGCAGAACCAAACTTACACCAATAGCGTCGTCGTTCACACAGTGAATCGTCAAATAGCCGGGAGTATGAACAACATTGTCCTCGTCTAGTTCCTATAAGACGATCAATTAATTTGTGTTTATTGTTTGCTATTTTACTCCGACTGACGTATCCGAGGTCTCGTGAACACAAACGTTGTTTTTCGAGTAGACAATCTCGCCATCTTTGCCCAGAAAAACGTTGTTTCCACCTGAAAACATGCTTCTAAATTAGTGTCAATGTTACTGTCTGACCTCTTAAACTGGCGATTGCTCCGTGTGCTTTCTTGAAAAGATCACCAAAAGTTGACATAAGAAGATGAAACCTGATAAGCAACGATTGTTACGATACTTGGGTTTAATCACGACCATTTTAAATCGGTTTACTCTCGAGACAGTCGGCGCACATAATAAGATTATTTGCTTTTCTTTATGTCTTACAGTAAAAGAAAGTTTTTGCAAAAACAGATTGCAAAATGAAAGAAACTTGAGCTGAAAAAACGATAATCGACAAACACTCTGCAAACACTGCAATGTTAATAAGGGTCAAATAAAAGCCCTCCGAACTCATTAATCATTAAATCCAAAAGTCCATGAAGATTCTTACGAATGTACACGCAAAGCATCCAATTTCTTATTCCCAGACTACGAGGCCAATTATGAAGAAACTGACATGTCACGAAGAAGCAACGGTCGTTTTGTGAGCATCTCAAAACAAAGGTCTCCGCAATAATTCGCGGGTGGGTGTCCGAAGGTTCGGTTGAGCTATTCGGCTTCACTTACGATTAGCTTTGGCCGAAAATAAGGCAAAAGAGGCGCAGGGTTTTTTCACGCACGTAACTCGCCAGTGGCCAAAAACGCCTCGATTCCACAGCACATTTCATGGCGACGTTCATGCAATGGACTGTGCGGGCATTTTGCGGGCCACCAATGTCGCTTTGGATGAAGAAGCAAAAAGACCACTAGTTCAAGATTAGCTTTCTGTTCTTGTCCATGAAATTTCGCTGAACCGCAGTAAAAGACATTGAAATAAGAGGAATCGAATGTAAAGTTATGGATTGCTCTTCAGAGTTTCGAGTAACTGCCGTTCGATAGCATCGAGAGCAGCAGTTGGCCAAACTAATTGCTTCCAAAAATAGCTTCCTATAAACTTCACGAGAATTCCAAATTAAAAGTCCGACCAAATTTGGCTTCAACGCCGTGAAATGGCAAAAAAAGTTCATGGTAATTTCTCGGTTGAAACAAAAGTTTACAGGTAGCCATCTTCAACAGATCTTTGGATCGTCATCTTCAACAACTTATTAGTGTTCCTTCAAATCACAGCTTTAAACTGAATGTAATTTAAATCTCATTCAACTACTTATCGACTTGTTTACAACGCTTGAATAGCATTTCACAACCGATGTTCCCAAAACAACGAAAATTGTTGTCCGATGTTAATAAGAAGATTAAACAAAGAAGAAAATCGACAGTCAAAGAAGCTGCGGATTAAATTAAATGTGCGGTTACATCTCTACGCCAATTTGCTATTTAAGTGTCGCTCATAGCTATTCTTAAAGTTATCGGCTATGAACTGTAACTGTTGGTAGAAGACAACGTCAAGAAAAGAATTAGGATTACAAATAAGCAATTGCATCATCCCCTTTCAATAACCATAAGAGCGTCTAGAATAAAGTTTTGTTGCAAACAAGTGAATCAAAAACTGTAAAAGCAAACGAGCGAGAAGACGACTTTCATGTAACAGATAAATTCGTTTTAGTTTTGCGCAATAGGGAGTTGTTTGGCCAAAATTAAAACATCAACATCTCCGTCTTTTCGGAAACCGCTTCACTGTGCCCATCATTTGGCTAATTGGAAGAAAACTCTTGGCGTTTTATAAACTTAACGTTATAGCGAACAGCCACCAACCAACGTCTGAGACCAAATTCAGAATCACTGTAATGCTTCACCAGAGGATTCTTTTAAGTTGTCATTATAAGAACAATGTGTGCTACGTACAAACTTTCTTTAAACAAAAATCGTATTATGCGTTGAAGGTTTATTGGACTAGCGATATAAAAAGGCGTGAACACATTTGTCATCTCTACTCAATGCATATGTCCACACACTCGCTGTTACGAATCCGAATGTGCAGGAGCAGCGTTTAATTGCCGGCTAATTTGTCAACAGAAATTCGATTTAATCAATTGCGGCGTTGTTTGCGAATCGAGTTTAATGAGATTTACTTTAACCGATCCAATTCAAAAGCATCATAAAGTGAAAAACAGAGCTAAACATCGAAAACTTAAACGTAATTTACATACGAAAAG
Source organism: Aphelenchoides besseyi (assembly GCA_024699855.1). Taxonomy (NCBI): domain Eukaryota; kingdom Metazoa; phylum Nematoda; class Chromadorea; order Rhabditida; family Aphelenchoididae; genus Aphelenchoides; species Aphelenchoides besseyi. Next base: position 14,199,177 of record JAMPIQ010000002.1, read on the forward strand.
TTGGATAGTTATTCAAGAATTCATGTCATCATGTTTCATTTACACGTGACGTTGGTACGTTTCAATCGGAGTATTGGACACGTTCTTCATGCACTTGTTTTCAATTTCGGCATCGTTGTTGGAATTGAGTTCGCGGAGACGGTGTCGTGCTCGTTCAAATTTAGTTGAGTAATCTGAATTCGCCAATTCGAGCTCTCCGATTCGAATTTCGTGTTTGCCTTCATTTTGTTGCAATTGGAATAAATGTTGTCGACTGCATTCAAGTTCTTGTTTCAAATCCAAATTCATTTCGGCACTACGAGACGCTTGTTCTTCTGCTTGAATCGCTTGTTCGTGAGCTATTTTCCAACGATTTTTATAATCAGCAGCCAAATTACGTTGTTCTACGATTTCGCTCGCTACATTTAACAACTCGACTTTTTGCTTTTCGTCGGCCTTTCCATGTGAATACTCAGTCATGTGTTCCACGTCAAGCTACGAAACCAACATTTTCATCTGCCCAAATAATTTTAGTTATCATTTCAGTATTCTCCTCTTCATCCTGATCACACTGCTTAATTGCTGCACTTTCCGTTGCTATTTGTTCAATCGTTTTTTGTACTCACTACTCCAACTCTGTTCAACAGTGCTCAAGAACTCCGGATTTTGTTTAAATATCCTAAAAATATACATTTTTATTTGCATTCAAATACGCAAATTAATTACCCGTCTTTCACCAAGTTCGAAATACGAAGTGCCGTTTTGTGCAAAAGATATAGACCGTAAAAAACTGCCGATGTTGCATTTGTTTCCGAGTTCTGGGATCGTCAATTCCTTTACTGTCGACATTTCCGGTAAACGTGGTGTTTGTCCATTAACCATATTCGCACCATTGACAAGCTCTAAACAAAAGAAAAACTTACAAACAGAAAAATCATCGCTTACTTAACGCACAAATAAGTGAATGCTCAACGAAAGACGACGATTTCTCGTTCTTTAGAACGAATGCTTGAATACGATAAAGCCGCGACTTGTTCTTGTACGACAAAAGCATTTTCTTTCCGAACGGTGAGCCCTTCCGTGTTTCCCAATTGTGATATTTAGATTTAGCTTCTTTATGTTTTGTATGCCGTCCACCATATAAGATCGCATTTGAAATCGTTTCCATTGGAACATCGGCGTCTTCGAAGTCATCAACGAGTGTATAAACAGTGAAGCCCTCCTCCGCTTGTAATTCGGTTCGGACAATTCATGCGCGAGCATTTGATTGTCGTTTAATTGACACTTACGAAGAATCTAAACGATAAAGCAACGAAAATTAAACCTTGACTTACTTCCAACGTTTCTTGCGATTGCTCACCACGACTCAATTCGTTCCAAAATTCCAAATAGTGGGTACGTTGATCTTCATATTGAGCTTTTACATCGCTAAAGTAAAAAAGACTAAAATACAATAAAGTTGACTTACTCTAACGAGATCAGATAGTCTTGTGACTTCGCTTCATCTCCGTTGAAAAATTGGAGTTTTTCATCTGCAAACCGTTTCTGGTCAGCCGTTCGAAGTGTCTTGTATGGAGCTTTCTCAGTTTCTGTCATTTTCCTCCATGCTGCACCAGTGTTTTTTCCTCGTTCGCAACATCCTTTTGTCTTGTTTTCGGGCAATCTAACAAAGTCCTTCAAGAAGTATGCATACGAATTCGTTGGTTGACGCGGAAAGCCCTCTGATTTTTTTCACGCGCCTTTCTCTTGGGCTTCTTGAAGATTCGACTTTAAATTATAAATAATCTTAGTTAACACAAAAATAACCGTACCAAATGACCCGGTTGAGAAGCGCCGGCGTTCAGTCCCACATCCCCCGTTTATTTTAATGAAGTTTGGTCCACGACCGTTTGACTAAGCGATCTTTATTTGCACACACGGTCAATCTCTGTAGATTCGGCACTAGTTTTTTGGTTTTAAAAAGCAAAACAGCATATTTACATACCTTCGTTTTTTCTCTACATTTCCAAAACACGACTGAAAAAAGAAACCGGGATGACAACAATCATGTCTCTGACGTTATGCATTAACACTATCCGCATAAACCCCAAGATCAACAATTTCTGACAATCAAATTCTCTTTATTTAACACAATAGCATAAAAAACCAATCAATTACATTGAGAAGCCGAAATGATACTCGATGCTTTTCTCAATTTAACAACCACGTGTCGCTGAATTGTTCATCGCCCTATGGATTCCGGATCTGTTCATGAAACGCGTCGAATCCAACGAGCATTAGTCGTTGATGAGCGAAGACGAATGCCCGGGACTCTCGGATTGTTAGGGCGAACATTCTCTTTAAAATCATCAATTGTATTATTTTTCGACAAATATCGACATGCCATTTAAGGTTTATTGAATTAGCGATACAGAAAAGCATGAACACATTTGTCATCTCTACTCAACGCGTAGATCCATCCTTGATTCGCTATGATTGCGTGGCATTGACTTCGTCCCAAGTCTCCGACGATCTTTCTAATTCGATAGCTGTTTCCATCGAACCAAAAGATCTTATTGGAGTTGTCAAAAACTACCAAATCTCCTTCGTTATCAAAAACGGCCTAAAAATAAACTTGGTCGAAATACGTGGATGTTGTTTCTTTACTAATCGTGGTCCTTTGACTATCCAAGCCTCTCGTTTACGTCGTTTGACTTTGATCGTCTGCTTATCCACCAGTTGATTGGGTTGAATTAGAACAAGAATGTTGAGTTGTGATTTCACTGCATCACATAGAACAATTCGATGCTCAGATTTGGAAAAATTGTGTACGTCGAAATCGGAGTACACACTCGCTTTGTTATTCGAATGACCAGCAAGAAGAAGTGTGTTGGCCAAACTGATTCCCAAAGTGTTTTGTGGACGTCCACGTTCCACCATTAAAGTTTTCCTAAACAAATTATTCAGATTGAAATCGCTTAATTTCGATACCAAGCAGAAGTCGGTAAATGTAGCGTCCAAATTGCGGAACATTGTTCAGAAGTTCCGAGAAGATACAACGTTTCACCGATGACTTTGATTTTGCGTCGACTATACGAAGGAATAAACGGTTCTATTGGATGCTCGATTACATATTCTTGAACAAGATCGGGCCATAAATGTATATTGCATGTCCATTTCTCATCGATATACGCCAACAAAACAACATGAATTCGATCCGAATGGGCCTCGTGCAAAAACTGCACACCGGCTATTCGATAGGGAGCGGTTTTGAAATGCCGTCTGGTCGCATTCTTACAATCCACACTATCTAGATTGATGAAATGAACACCGTTGTCGTAATCAGCAATCGCCAAAATGTTCCCATCAACCGCTATGTCAACGGGATTACAAAAATGACCGAGTACATAACCAGTAGATTTGATGAATGGAGAACCATCTTCACTGACTGGTAACGAGCGAGTTGGACGGTTTGTCGATGGCTCTGCGTCGTTGATTGTCGAACACGAAGGTAAGCTTAAATTTATCGTAAATGAATCTTGATCGTAGCAACTAACCTTGTACTATAGAAATGATCGTTGTTTGCTTGTACAGTGGTTGTACTATACGGTTTTGAGTTCAAATCCAAATTCTCAAAAGTCTTCAAATCGACATCAAAGTTCATGTCATCTTCGTGCACATCGGCCAATAGTTCGCTTGTATTCTGATGGAAGTTCATATTCACGGTGTGATTGGTCGTTGTTTCCGATTCATCATCGAATTGAACTTCGTGGTTGTTGAGTTCAGAAGTCACATGTGTTCTGCTATGCGATGGTTTGACCGTTGAACTGGACATTTTTCTCGCACAGCTTCTAATCTTGTTACCATCAACTTACTAAAGCACTGATTACAAAGCCGATAATTTCGTCCACTTCGTACGTAAACGACAGTGATTTCAAGAGAAATACACGAAGCAAAATGTCGACTGTATCGGCTATATTGAAAGCTATTGAATGGAAACAAATTCGATAAACGAAATCTCAGCGAAACGTAGGACGCAATTTTTGTCGCTTCGACAAATTAGCGGTTTAACGCGACGAAGCCGAGAAAGCGTGAAATTTCCGTTCACGACATCGAGACAAAATACGAAGTTGTGCAAAACACGTTTATAAGAACTTTTGAATCGCTTGACTGAGCGCATTCGACCGAAGAATGGCCGCAGCTTAACGTCGTAGGGAACGGAGAAGGAAGTTCGAATCAAAAAATGGGCCCGAAACTCCGTCTTTCGGAAGGCTATAAAGAAGTATTATTGTTGTTTGGTGCGTTTAAACGTTTCCCGCAAACTGGCCACTTATCTGTTGCAGCGTTTGACCGTTGAATGCGTGGATTTCTTGAGCACACTCAGAAGAATTTTGGAATAACAAAAAGAAAAACCCGTGAAATGGTTTCGCTTTTCCCTTGACATTTCAAACGGGATTCGTCAAATTTGTTACTTCGCAAATTGGATCATATGTTTTCACGCAAACAATCTTCTCGCACATGTTCACATTACGGAGATGGGAAGCACGAGTTATGAATAAGAATTAAAAGAACTCATCTTCGGATGCATATCGTTGTCCGAGCAAACATCTATGAATACAAATCGAATTCCGCCCAAGTTTTCTGCTTCAGCAACATACGAGAGTGAAAACGTCCACCAGATCCGTTCCAACGGAAATCCGATGGCACAAGGGACGGAAAGACACTTCGCGAAGTTCCGTTAGATCAAATAAACCAAAGAAACAAGCTCAATGCTAAAGCCCTCGCGACCGAAACAACATTAACGAAGACAACGAGCTAACGCAATATGCGCTTGAATTCGTTCGTTGCTCAGCAGCTTAATCTTCGACAGCAGAATGGTCGTGGATAAGCCAAAAATCGAACATTTGAATTCGTTATTCAATCAAATTGCGGTTTCTTTTGCTTGACTATCTCAACTGCGGTTGTCAACTCACAACGATTTTTGAGTGCAAGACGTTAAAGCGGAAACTCTCTCCTATTCAACTTTTCAATTGTCGCAATTTCAACAAGCAATTGAATTTACAGAGCGAATTGCCAGTGAGGTTGCAGTAGTCACAATCTCTTGGCATCACGTTCAACGACGTTTTGTTCCTCACAGATGATCGTTGAATGGAAAGAAACTAATGGAATTTATTGGTATCTGCGATTGCACGTACAATAAATAAAGGTCCCGTATTATGAAGTTCTTATACGATTAGAATACTCACGGACTCTTTTTCTTTGCAAAATTTGATTCAAGACCTCTGACAAAGTCGTCCACGTAGTTTTCGTACATGAACAGTGCGCCATTCGTTTGCGGTAAGTACAAGTACAACAGGAAGAGAATCTAAAGGCCAACAATATGCAATTTGATAAAAGTCAACGGTCTACTTTGAATAGATAGTAGAACGGGAAGTAACAAAAGATCACATTGGCAAAGAAGTCGACTAACGAGAAGAAGGCGAAAACCGTCTAAACGAAAATGAACAGTAAAGTCACTTCTGTTACCCACCCAATAGATTAGCCACTTGGTATCGTCCTCTTTTGTGGGTGATCTAATTGCCTAAATTCCGTTGATTACGAAGTTTAATCGAAACACAAACCTTCACACTCTCGTAGGCCGGATATGCAAAGCCGACAAAATTGCAAATTATTTGAGCAAATGACCCAATGACGAAATACAGAGCAGTCAGCGCGAAAAGAGTGTAAGCCAACTAAATGAAAGTTGTCGTAGGATGAGAATTCCACTCACATGTTCCCGCTTCAGATTCGTACGTTTTTCGAAGAGCTCCAGAACATCTTTGACTTTCTCGTTTCCCGGATCGTAAAGGTAATCTCGAGTTCGTTCATTGACCACTTTAACCGTTTCAACGAAACCAGATGGCACTTCAGTTTTCATCAGAATTTAAACGTTGTCTCTCCCTCGTCTAAAACGGTTTTCGTTAACACAAACGAATGCAATTCATGCGTTGACGCATCGGCGGACGTCGTGAACTGCGGAATTCGAAATTGGCTGTTTAGTCAAAAACAACAAATGATATCACTTGGAGAATAACAGAAACAAGTGATACGAAGATGGCAATCTGTGGATCAAAAATCCCAATTATTCTAAGGTTTTGTTACTGAAACTTTCTGAGTTAAGCAGAACCAAAAGCGACGTCTATTTGTCGATAAGATTATCGCTTTCAACGACAGACATAAAATCGTGAATAAGCAAAAACGAACGGATGATACGCCAAAACTGTTTTTTGGGTTCATGTTTAAGCAAACGGTTCTGAGCACGGAAATGACAGAACGCATCGGGAATCAATGTCGAAATATTTGTGTGCACAGATCTCTCGTTTGCACGAACTCATCATTCCCGCTTATTTTCACGCGTACAAGTATTCTTGGTACTTGAATCGCTGTTATCCACTGTCGTCCAATATGAAGGCCCGCTTAGTAGGATATTTCTTGCGTATTCAAATCGCAATTTCACGTGTTTATAGTTTATGCTAAGAAAACAAAAGATTTGAAAGCTTTGCGACGAAATAAATACAGACAATAAGAGCACTGTGTAATCGGAAGGCATCTGGCTTTGAATAAGTGGAAACCGTTTTTGTGTTCGCTTAAATCAACCCGTTGGACTATCTCCAGCAAGCAGGGACAATAGCATTGCTGCTGTCGCAAATCTAAAAACAAACTAATTGATGCTTAATGGACTTCTTACCTCTCGACAGTAGCTGATGATATCGCCGTTGCGGTCGTCGGGGGTTACAAAATTAATGACAGTACCGAAGCTGCAAAACTGAAGTCAGTCGCTTGTTGTTGATGTCACTCACCAATTTGCAAATCCACAACGTCCACTTTGTCGATGATAGTCAACGAGATTTCTTGGCAAATCATAGTGAACGACGTGAGAAACGTTTTGAAAGTTCAAGCCACGAATCGGATGCTCTCCATTGACAATTAACACATTTATTACGCCGTTAACAAGGTTTCTGATCACACGTAGCCGCCGTTCTTCGCTCATTGCTTCTTTTGGTCCCAACAAATCGACTAATAACTCATCATCAATAAGCCTCTGTTTTAGTTCGTGGAACAAAGAAAATGAATTTTGGATGTCGTTAACGAACACCAAAATTTGACCCTCTGCCTTGTAATTTTTGATGATGTCCACTAATTCATTGCTCTTTTCCCAACATTTCTGTCAATTTGAAAAGAAATCATCTTGTGAAAACGTGAACTCACCATTTCCCAAAACTCGTGCCTAACATTTTTCGGCAGTCGCGGTGTTCTGATTACTAGTTCAATGGATTTCTTGCTCAGAAGCTCTTCCAATTCTCCAGGAGCATTCAATGTTTCCGAATCCACGACGATTAAACTGCACTGTGATGTCCCACAACACTGAAATCTCATCATTGAAAGAAGCGAAATCGATTGTCTAACCCGAAACAAATTAGCAGCTTCATTGCGGATATTTGAACTGCAATCATCAACGACCACGTATTTCAGCTGCAAAGTTTTGAATGTCGGAGATTGATGTGCTTCTGCAGAAAAAAAGTGTTTTGTCACAAGCCCCAACGTTCCAATGACAATATCGCAGTTCTGCCGTTCTTTTCTCGTCGATTCGTCGTCCTCGGCGTTGGCCAAAAGAGTACAAATCGACAGAGTTTCAACTAAAAATACACTTATAAACTCATTGATTGAATGAGCTTTACCAGGGCCTCTAAGTGAACTCAAAACTGATTTCAATTGAATTGCTGTTGAAGGTGTCGGACAAATAACGACAGCAAACGGTTGTCCAGGTTTTAGTGAAGAGTGGCTCGAGCGCAGCTTGTGTTTCTTTCGAATTATGTAGTCGATCATTGGTAGCGCGTAAACCAACGTCTTTCCAGATCCGGGAGCCGCACTAATGCGAAAGTTCTGTGTGTGATATTCCAACAAATAAGGAATAGCAAACGTTTGTATTGGCGTCGGTCTTATGATATTGTGTTGTTTCATGCTTTTTGCCAACGTTAAACACAATTTAGCGTCTTCGAAATATCTAAAGAAGAAAAGAAGTAAGATCCTCAACAACTGGAACTTACGACAATGCAAACTGTAACGGTTGGTTGTTCGAATCCTTCGAAAAGAAATATGCACATTTCAACTCCTCTTCAAACTGCTCGTTCGTGTACTTCGACTCGAACAGATCTTCTTTTTGTACAAACTTGTCGATCGAATATGCTGAAAATGAAAGAACTAAACTCAAAAGCACTCACAGCGATAACCTACGATGACGCGATGAATGCGCCATGTTGAATGGACATACGAATATCGACTTTTAGTAGCAGATAAGTCAGATGAAACAAAACCAAAATCAGAGCTTATTCATTGAAAATTGTTGTTTACACTTGACTCGAAGCGTAGCACTTGTCCAACGATTGTGCGAAAATAAAAATCCGTGGTTATTAGAATGCGAGATAGTTGTCAAATGGAATCAATACCCAAATTAGATCTAAATGGAACTACGAACGAACACGAAGAACAATTTTCATCGCTAAACGACTCGGAATCGAATTCAACTAACTTGTTATCGTTGGATCAATTGCAACGTCGAAACATTAGTGTCATCACCGAATTGCAAGTTTACATTGGAATTTAAATCGAAAGTCGAAAGTTGCAGTAAAGCAATTTGCAATCGCCCATTAGAAGGCATTTACGTGCGACCATCAGATCACGATATTCTCGGTAACAAACATAATTGTTGATTGAATATCTCGATTCGTTTAGAATGGTTTGGAGTCATTGTAGTGAAGGCCGGAGTGTTTGCCGGCGGTATTTTTCGCTTTACATTAACGCTACCTGCCACATTTCCCGAATCAGATCAAGTGCCGGTTAGTCGATTTTTGTTCAACAAATAGTTTTCTTAAGACAATCGAATTGGATCAAGGCATCCTGCATCCATTAGTGTATCCGAAGACCAATCGAGTCGATTTCAAACGCTTTTTCCCCAGCAATTGGGTCCCCGATCGGAACAAAGTGTATCACGTTCTTTCCGCCTTTCAGGTACGTTCGTATCTCAACTATCGGCTCAATCTGATTTACAGTCAATTTTCTTTCGTTATCAATGTGATGTTGAAGTGGCGGCAAATCCCGAGGCTGCGTTGTTGTGGAAAGAGAATCGAAAACAGTTCAAACAGTTCGCCAACATGGCTGTTCGGTACAACAACAAAACATACCAATGATATTTTGGTTTTTAGTGAAAGTCGAACTCAAATCTACGATGCTCCAAAATCCGACGATTCACAGGCGTTCAGGTAAAACTCTTTTGTTTTAGTAGTATCGACTGTTTTCAGATTCAAACCATGGGATGCAAGCGTGATGGAACCTGTTCGAAATGCGATTCTCGGCAAAACTGCAGCGTCTAAAGAAGTTTCTAGTTACTTGTCCAAAACTGAAAATCCATTTGGCTCGTTTTTTCGTGCAGAGAAAACCTTATATTTATGTGAAATCTTTAAGGTATGTCTTAATAACGACATGTAGTGAACGTTGTTTTTCAGTCGGAAGACAATGACAACACTGAAACTCTAAACGACCAGCTAGAGAACGAAGACGACGACGAGCCACCACCTTCGTTCTATGAAGACGGAGATCAAAGTGATTAACCATCGAATACACAATTCCTGTTCATCTCGACCACTGTACTGTTCACAACGCTTCTGAGGTTAACAAACTTGAAATAAACATTCCATTGTATATTCGATTATTGAAAATTGAGATCAATTCGACATATGTACAAGCGATTCTTGTATATATTTCAGCGAGGGGTCTTCAAAGTTAACAAGATAAGATGTTTAGTCGATTTATTAGCAAATTAAAGTGATTAAATCAACAGTTGAATCAGCTCGAACAATTGCGTTTTAAGCCGTGGCAAAAAGCATTTGTAAGCAGTAAAAAAGTTAACTGGGTTTTTGACGGGGCAGTTTCAAGTGTTTGAAAACCTGACACTAGAAGACGAATACTACTGATGCATAAACTAAAAGGCAGTTTAAGGAGGGCAGAATAAGGAATTGAGCAGATTAAGTAGTTTTTGCTATGAATTTGATAGAATGAACGTTTAGTTTTGGCTGCTGCGTTGAATCAAAGTAGCACGTTCCTGAAAAAACGCAGATGTTAATGAATAGCTTAGAATAGTTGTTCACATACCTCGCCTTGCGTATTGTAGAGAATTGTTTGAACATGACTTCCAACACCGAATGAATCTTCTTCATTGAAAATTAACTGATCGGGTGGACTTAAAACTCCTTGGTTGCGTGCCGAGATTTTTACCGATTTGCCGGGAGCAAGAACAAAGTCACGAGGGAAAGTGTAAACGATGTCACGACGATTATCGATAATACGTTTAAGTTTCCACTCTCCAATGTATTCTTCGCGTGCACGATGAGTGTTTTCAAGGATTACGTATCGACCGTCGGGTGCTGCTTCGGAAATCGAAACATTGCCCTTTGCTGATCGTTGATACGAATGGCGACTTGATGTTTCACCACGTAACACACGCATTGATTCTAAAACACTTGATTATTGGGCATGAAATTTGTTCTATTACCGCTCTCGTCGGCTTGGCGAACATGATGAGTTCGAACCACGGTCTCCACGAGCTGTCGAAGACCAGCACGATCTTCTTCTCCTTCCAACATTTTACGGTAAATTGCAATTTCAGCGTCCAACGTTTGCTTTGTATCCAATAGCATTTGCAATTCCACCATGAGCATTTGACACTCGTCGCGAATCTTTCGAATTTGTGTGTCTCGATCATTCAACGCCGACTCGTAGTTGCGTTGGTCGTCCTCAAGTTGGAAGTTCAATTCTTCGAGATTCTTCTCGAGAATTGCATTCTGAAATGTTCATCCATTACTGTACAGTGATTAAAATGGCAACGTACGCGTCCTTCCAAATCTGCCAATTTGCCACGCAAATCCGAGAGTTGAGAACGAAGACGTTTGATTTCGTCGGCTGCATAAGTTTGTTCCATGTTGTGACGAGCAGATTGGGTTTGAATTTCTTGTACCTTCAACTTGTACCACGATTCCATGTCCGTGCGATGAACGGTAGTCAACTGAAATCAGAGTGAGATTCTGAAAGCTTGTGATCCATCTACCTGATCATATTCTCCACGAATGTCACGAATTGCGGCTGCTAATTCGTTTTTGAACTGAAAGAGTCGGATAGTTAGACATTAGTAGAAATACCATACGTATTCTCGGTTCTCGCTTGTAGTGTCACGTGAAGCCATTGCTTGCAAGTCGCGAATCTCACTGTCATGAGCACGCCGCAGGAATTCGATCTCTTCGATGAGCGTCTGAGCCTGATTTTGATAATCGATCCGATTCAATGTTTCTTGATCGAGATCCTACAAAAAACAACTTCTGATCTTTGTGTGTTTCAATTACCGTTCGAGCACGTTGCAACGCGGTAATCAAGTGATGATTCTCGCGTTTTGTTGAGCCAAGATCGGCTTCCAAATTGGAAATTCGACGTCTCAACAAATTCAATTCACTTTCCAACGCACTCAAACGGTTCAACAAGTCTTCCAATTGTTCTTTGTTCAGCTCACGAGATCGCAAAGCATCATCGTATCTATAATGTATAGCTTATTCGTCTTCGTATGTTTCTTGTCATACTTTCGGCGATACGAATTGATATCTTCCTGCAGAAGGCGGCATTCTTCCAACAAATCGTTGCGCAACTTCTCGGCTTCTTCATACACTCGACGTGCTTGTTTCAAGTCTCCCTCGTACATGTCCCGAACATTCACACTGTCTTTACCGTATCGTGAACGCAAGAACTCCAAATCGGTTGCCAATTTGCGGTTCTGTGCTTCCAAGAATCGGACCTAAATATGTGAGATTAAAAGTTGAGAATTGGTTCGATTGACCTTTTCGATGTATGAAGCCAAACGGTCATTCAAATCACTCATCTCCTTCTTCTCACGTTCACGTGTGTCTCGAATCGTGGTCGCCGCCGATGATCCGCCATACGGTGAGAATCCACTGCCACCAACCGACGAACTTTCAGTTAAGATCTTAAGAACACGACTGTTCGTCGTGAATCCCTCTAAAATTGATTTTGATTGTCCTTCATTAGACTCCAAACGTACGACTTCCTAACGGCGACAATGCACGTTGTGGACGAGAGAAGTTGGCTCGTGACGAGATGTTACTGCGGTATTCAGTTCGGGTATCCATGCTGAAAGTATTCGTTAGAGGACTGATGATCGATCGTGTACAAACAGTCGTCAATGTTTGATAGAAAACATCAAAAAACGACTTTTCAAGTTTGGTTTTGAATTCAAAAACTTCGTTCTCCGCATTTCTATTTAACCCCAAGGCACGATCGTTTGTGGAAAGCAATTCAACAGTCGAGTGTTTTGTCCGATTTAATCCAATGCCTATATGCTCTTTTGCTACTAGTTTCCGCTTCTCTTCAAACCCACGAAACGTGCGCAACGTAAACAAAATCGAACAGCAATTCGAGTATAATACCAAACTGCGGACGAGTTCGAATCTTTTCATTTTTAAGCGAAAATGATCCCCGAGTTTACCTTGGTAGTGGTTCGGCGTATCGATACTTCAACTCGTCAGTGGAAGTCGTCAAAGTTTTGGGCAGTTTGATGGTTGGAAACGTCGGCCGTTCGCTTGTAACCTTTGACTCAAACTGAAAACGAATTCGTTAAAATTGCGGAATTCAAAGGTTTTTCACGACACTCAAACATCCTTTTGTTCGTTAAACGAATTCTCGAGTTTGTTTTTAAGCAAAAGACACAATCTAGGGAAACTGATAAGCGACAAAGACGATCGGCCGTCAACTTCGCTGTCTACGCTGAAGATGCTCATTGAGCGCGCTGGTAATTAGAAGGTTGAGGACCAAAAAGCAAACTCGTTAATGGCCGATTGGTGTTGTCGAAAAAACGGCCGAAACTCGATCGGTTAAACGCCGCAATTCGATTTGTCTCCAGAAGATCGACAAGAGGTGCTTGTTGCGTTCGAAGGCGGTTGTTTGTGTTCAGTGCTATTCGATGGGGACCGAAGAGAAATGCGATAACAAAACGGCTCGTTCTCCTTCGTTTTTGTGTTCCATTTTCGTCGCCACATTCTCGTCTCATACCGTTTCGACGTGAAAAGACGACGATTCCACTTCAAGTAATAAAGAGATCGATGATTCGATCGAATTCGATGAAAAGCCACAATCTTTATAAACTACCGTATAAGCGAAATAACTACGAGAACTCCAAAGGCTTGTCACAGTAAAGGCACACGTGTTTCGATAGCTGTTCAGGTCCATATAACATGGACAGCTATCGAGACGAGAATACTTGCGGAAAATTTTCTCGAAATGACAAGTGAAAGCGATGCTATTCCACGCCTCCGGCCGGTCTTTAAATCGAATAGCAAACAAAAACCAATCAGTACGCGCATTCAACGACCGAAGGCTTCGTTTCATTTCGATCAGCGCCGACCATTGGCACTGATAACACGGAAATAAAAGCGCTTGTTAAGGAATGACAGTTATGCATTAGGAGCAAAAACAAGGAAGCTGAGTTGTAAAAGTGGTACTTCTGTTATTACACTCACGATTAAGAATCAAACATAAAGAACCTGGCTATGAGATGACGGTAATATTCGCACAGAGATTATTCAAAACGATTCACAAAAGTTACCTTTGTAGTCGACTCGTATTTGGTTGGTGTTCGCTCTCTAATTTGCTCCATTTGACGTCGTGTTTCAGTCTGAAAGAAACGTTGTAGAAAGGATTTAACGTTGTTGTTTATTTTCACTAATCAAACTACTTTTCTGCTTCCAAACCAAAAAAACTTCGGCGACTGGCGACTAGTAATCGTGTTTGATTACAATGTCCCCGATTGTAAATCAATTCACCGAAACCCTCGGTCGAGTCATCAGCATGTAAATCCACGACAAACGCCACTACTGTAAAGTTTTTGTACGAAACTTTTTTGACTCAAAAACAACGAACTGCGCAGTCTCCGATTGCTTGTTTTGTAATCCACAACCTCGAATACAACTTGAATTGAAACCCATTAGACTCAAGTTTTCGCAATTTTACTTCAAAATTAACAACCTACTTCAATCAGCTCATCGAATCGAAACTCGTCTTCTTCCTCGTCCACTTTCTTTTCGGGCACCAAAGTAACTTCTTGGACCTCGGTGTCGGCTGACTGTGGCAATCGAATGAGCGGAGGTTGTTTGGGCGAAAACTCAACGAATCGGACATCTGCTTTGGGCGACAATAATTCGAGTGGTCCCTCATATCGAGCACTGATCTCGTCGATGTAAACTCGAGTTTCTGTTGTTTCGATTTGTTCATCAGGTGGAGAAGCAATGGGAATTGTAGACTCCTCTACGTTAACCAAATGCTCGTCTTCTTCGTCAACAATCGACAGCAACTCGGCCGTGGCCAAATCTTCTTCACGTCTTCGCAATTGTTCGTCTCGGCGTCGACGTCGAATCTCCAAGTCGATTTGTTCTTCGTAGGATAAATTGCGACGAACTGATTCCAAATATCGTCGTTCTTCCTCGTCCTCCACGTCAATAACTGGAGACTCATCGGGCACTACGGTTGCTTCTGGAGATGATAAACGATCTTTTTGAGGATAAATTGAGAATACGGTTTCTTCGGGTTCAGCCATTTCTTCGGTTTTGGACAAGGTCTGCTCAGTTTGCGTTGTTGTTTGTAGAGGTGATGGGGTGCGACCAATTTCTGTTGACTGTGGAGTCCGTGTAACAATACGATCGGTAATAAATTGATGAGTTGTTTCTTTGGTTAGCACACCATGCAGTCTAGGCGATGGGGTTGAAGGCAAAGGTTCGAAAGATTTCTGTGCAGTTTGTTGTTCATCGACCGGAAGCGGGGTGGCAGGAAAACTTGTGATCGTTTGTTGAGCAGGAGATGCGGCCGAAAACGTTTCTGAGTGTTGTGAAGCGTGGGAATCAGCACGTCGAGTAGTAGTTTCAGTTGCTGGTGAGATCAAATGCGGTGAAGGTGAACCGCCGGTCATTCCATCGTATTGACGAAAACGGCGACTGGATTTTAAAATCTCAATTTTCTCTTTGAACGACTCCATTGAGACTTCGCGAATGTGCCGATCGGCATCACTTTCGGGTACAAACAGCGGACTGCTAGTTGGACTCATCGGGGTATTTAATGGTGTGGGTGAAGTGTCTGGATAACCTCGAGTTTGAGTTTCACCAAGTAACGACGATTCGTGATGTTCTCGAGACTCACGAGTACGAAGCACGTATTTGTAATTCGGAGATGACGAGTCGACTTGTTTCGATTGTGTTGTCGTTGGTTCAACTTTTTGCGGGGAATGTTGTTGGTCCCGAGATGTTTCGAAGACTTCCGACGATTTTACGTTTGTAGTTGTTTCCGAAATTGGCTTCGTTGGCAAAACAATTGTGGGAGTGAGTGGAACAGATGAAAACGAGTCGAAACCCTTCTTTGATGGTGATCTGCGATCAACGGATTCTCGTTGTAGACGCTCCATTTCTTCGTGATATGTCGAGTAGTCGATGATTCGCATCGCTTGATCTTGACTTTGTTCGCTTCGAACATTAGAAACAGGTGATGAAGTTTTCTGGGTCGTTGAAAGACCAACATCGACTTTCAATGGTTCCGCTGTTTGAGTGGAAAGAGATTGAGCTTGTTGACTTTGTTTTGCTGTTTGATTGGAACCACGAGATGGATGTCGAATTGCGTAGTGTTCTTCTTCTCGCCATTCTTCAATGATATACGTCGATTTTGGTTTCGCATCAGATACGATGGGACGTTGAACATTAACTGCCGGTCGAATATTCGGCGGTGGATCGCCGTAACGCGTATAAAGGCGAATATCATCGTCGTGATAACGAGGCAAACGACGCAAATTTGCTTGAGTATAACCGGGCGAATCGATAGCCGTAGATCGTTGTACGTCGATGGTCGTTGAAGGCGGTGGTGATGATCTAGCAATCGGTTGAGATGTTCGATAACCAGTAGATTGTCGACCATTTCGACTTCCTTCGTGACCTTTCCTCGTCGTGTGTGTTTCGCTCACATGTCTTTCGTATACCAACCGAGTCTCACGGTTTCCACGAGCATATGACTCTTGAACACTTTCGTACGAGAGCGCCTGATGTTGATAGGGCATTTTATCGGAACTGAAAACAAATTTCATTAACGTAAAAAAGTCAAAAAGAATTCACATATTTGTGAATTGAAATTTTGTTTGAAATTGTTGAGAAAAGCGAAGCATTCAAAATGACATTCGTGAGATGTTCGCGAATTTTTGTGGTTATTTTGTCGGCCTACTGTTTAGAATTCTCTGACTAACAGATCTGTTGAAATGGCAAACTTCCGAAAAAAGTGAGTTTACTCACAATTCGTGATACTCTTCTGATGATCGCGATTTTAAAGCAAACGGATCTCGAACCAACTCCACACACTTTCGAATGCACTTGTTATTTTCAGCCAACGAAACGATTAGGTCCATTCGGTTAGAGAAATCAAAAACTGTTGTCAATGAAGGTGTTGAAAACAAAAGAAGAAAGTTAGCACTACAAGTCCGTTAACACATCGGTCACAAGAAGGTCGACGAAAGTTGAGATAAACGTACCACAAGAGCTAATCAAAGTAGCTAGTTGGTTGTATCACATAACCGAAAGCTAAGACGTTGTAACGGCTCTGCAGTCATTGTTGTGTATTAGTCATTGCTTAACTCCAACACGCACTTCTTAAAGTGTTTGAAGTCTTGAGTTCGAACTTCGAAGCGACCTTTTCGCTCAACAAACTTCGGGACTTGAAGTCGTCCAACACTCGATAGCCGTGAAATGGAATCAAAAGAAAGCGGTAAAAACAAAGGGGAAATAACGGACGCGTGTCATCAAAGTGCGCGCGAAAATCGCCGATTGTCCATCGGCTCGTGTACGAGACCAATAAGCGAAAACAAAAGGCTGATGAGCCGAAATGCGCGAATTCGCTATGATCCGCTGCGTCCACTCGTGTCGAACGCCAAAAAGTGGACAAACGCATGTGCGGACGTTGGACGTCCACAACCAAAAACGCTGCGAATCGACTAACAATCGAACGCAAACATCCGTGAAGACGTCCATACCACGCTGTTGAGGAGGAATTTTTACGTTTCGCAAACTGAACGTTTTCTACCGCGTAATTTCGGTTGTTTTCTCTCTCACCAACGATCACAGTTTTTGCAGCGGAAGTCTTGAAGACGATCAAACGGAAGAAGACGCCGATCGTCCAAGTGGCCATCGGAATAAGTGGAATTTTGGCGTCAGGTCCTTTTGCACAAACGAGACAAAAAAGACAAACAATCCGCGTACTTTACAGGAAACATTTTTTCCGTTGTTTTTGCGGATTTTTTCGATTCCAAAAACGAACTCACGTTTTCGGTTTCTTTTCCTCTTTCTTCAGTCCAGTTGTGTTGCGTTTCGGCGGTGTGGGAAGGTTCGTCTTCTTGCAATCGGTGGACTTGGCTTCATCACTGGTGCTCACACGAACAGTCGCTTTTTGCGGTGTTTCAATGCGAATCGGTTTCGAAGTGGTCACCGAAATCGGCGGTGTCACGATCGTTTGTTGTTGTGGTTGAGGTGTCTGATGGTAATGAGAACGTTCAACGATCCTGTGGTCGGTACGTGGCAAACCGCCGCTAATGGGCAGAATACTAGTTTGTCGTGTTTCCTTCTTGTTCTCATACAAAACGTTTAACTGAAATCGAAGAGCTATGAGTTAATAAGAAACGGAAAGATACCTCGCGAATGTTCGTTGGATGTGACTTAACAGGTGCGTGTATCTGGGCGAATGGTTGTGATCGTATTCGATACACGGGTGTCTGTTCGAGCATATCCTCGCCCAACTTACCAAATGGAACAGCAGAAGAACGTAAGATCGTGGTTACTGGACGTACTTCACCATTGATATCCTCTTCGTCTGAAGTAGAATGTTCGTTGAGAATCGTCGGGACAAAAAAGTGTTGGTTGAAGAGAAGTTCAAAAATGGTTAGATCTCGTCCTTGAAAAATTTAAGCTTGTCGGACAACGCTGAAAAAACGTGTTCCACGCCAACGGGCCGAACAGATCGAAGCGAAAAGCAGCCGCCCGAGCTCATGGATCGCTTTTTTGCGCGACTCACTTATATTGTTGTTGAAGGGCTATGAAGTGCAATGGGAGTCGAAAAAAGTCATTCCCTAAATTTAGAGAACAACAAACAAAGTGCAAAAGACTTGAGAGTGAATTTGGACAACAACTGATTGTGGAGAATGAAAACTCAGAACAATTTCGCGATTTGAATTGACAGCAAAACACGACTACAGCACTAATTCAAAGCGTTTTACTAAAACAAACAACATTGAAACGGAAGTTTATGACGCGTCTTGAGTGCTTGTCCAAATCAAATTTATCGGCCTCATTAGTGATAGGACCCGTTGATTAGCACACACTACAAAGATACTCAATAGTGGAGTTTTTTCTGTGCATTTTTTCGGCGTCTTCGAAGAATTTGACTGAAAAAGGTTGAGGAATAGGCGTGGCATTGAAAAGAGGTGCATGAACGGTTCACTGCAAGTCATCAGTTGGCCGCAGCTAGTGGCTTAACGATATCAAACTTGTTCTCAACTTTGAATGGTGATTTAAATGTTTCAAAAGGTGATGAAAAGAAACCCGGACAACAAGTGAAGTGTTTTGCGTGTCTTCGCTTTGAGCCTCGAGAAAACGACTCAAACCGCAAGTCGATAAGAAAGAATGTTGCTTGCGATTCACGAGTTTTTTCGCGTTTTCCGTAGATTAACCGCATAGTATTGGTTCTAATAACCAATTAACATTACCGATGGTCGAACACGTATGTGTAATTGCTCCAAACAAAGTTCAGTTAATAACCGATTAGCCAGATTGCTTGTTATTTGATTGTGCAGTTTGTATAGTCCGTAAATTGTATCGAACGCTAAGGATCGGATGAAAATGCGCGAACCGATTAACCTCAAAATCAACAGTAAACAATTGGCGAAAAGGAGATGCAAAGAATAGATCTCGGGAACTTGATGTCTGGGCGGTTAGAACCCAAAGGATTTCGTCTGAAACTCTCAATTACCTTTGCCTTCGGAATACGCGACCGTTCGTTGTTGCGGATAATGGTCGGGATTAGTGCTTGTAAATGTGTGCGTCGTTGTGACTTGTTTGATCTGAAAGCGAACTTAAGGTTTCAATTTTTATGTTAAAAATCAATGTCTGAGTCTTCAAAGAAACGGCCTTTTGTTTGTTGTCGACTATTACTAATACATTTTTTAAGTTCAAAACTGAAAGTGATTCACACCGAAGAGCATCTTTTAAACAACAAGATTCTTACGCATCACGTTCCCACTTTTTTCAGGCTAATCATCAAGTTCACGTGCTCGTAACTCGTAAATTGAACTCATTTCTGCGTTGCTTTTGCGCACTCGACGGTAATCACCTTTTTTTCTCGTAAACTTTTTATCAACTAACACATTGTAACAACAAGATTGCAGTTTCACCGACAACAACTTACTGGGTCTTTGCCGTCGGAGAACGTAATCAACAAGGTGCACAGTTGGTCTTTCATTTGTCTCGTTTGATTCCTAGAATTCACCGATTATGAGAAGGTTAATATCAACGTTTGTGTATCAGAAAGAACAGAAGACGATTGAGTTATTTGTCCTCTCCAACATGCAATTCGATCACACACCCGATGGCAAAAGTTAATTGTCGTTCATTCCCGATCTTCGCATGTCTTCAAAAACGAGGCCCAAGTAACAAGGCGGGAAATAGCAAACAAGAACATCGAAGTTTTCAAACTTTTTACGCAAAAATACCTGATGCTAACAATCCGATAGCAATGAAAAGAAATTGGCCGCAGATGAACTTTAACAAAGTAGCAGAAAATGTTCAAAGACGTAGCAACGTATAACGTGAATACTCAAATACTTGACCTCCTCCAACACATCGTATTAGTCAATCGAAATCTACATGGTCGTGAGATGAAACGAGCTCGTGATTGTGAAAATAGCAGTGGAAAAAAGACGAGTTTGAAAGTGCGCTGAGCCACGATCAACACCGGAAACCGAAAACCGAATAGCAATTGTCGCGCAATACAAAAAATAGATTTGTGAAGATGAACGTGCGATCGTTTGTTTCCATTAGGTTGAACAAAATCAAAGAAACCGCCTTTGACAACCTTTGGTTGTCACGTTTGTTAGTTCAATTAGGATGAGTGCAATCACGACGAGCAATTGGTTATTGTAACGTTGCCATAAAACTGTCGCGTGGTTTCCCAACGAAAAACCTAATCCGATGACTGGGACGCCTCAAAGAGACGTTTGCCAATCGTTACATTGTGATTCAATATTCCGTGCAGGTTTACGTATTCTCTTCGAAACTTCGTGCTTTCGTAACCTTCAATCCTCCAGTCAACGAAACCGCCAAACACAGTGGTTTTTAAGTGTGCAGCACAAAAAGGCATTGCCTCAATTTAATCCGATTATAAACATCGACTCGTACAAACTCAATCATTGAACATCGAATCGCATGGTGCCTTTGAAAATAACTTTTTATTGGATACAAAAACTGCACGATGCTCTAACGACTTGATGTGGTAAACTTCTGCACAACATTAAATACTGAGAAGCAAAATAGCGTTCGTCACTTGAGATTCCAAGGACGTCTCCGATCCATGTACTAATCAAGCTCACCGTTGCTTAACTTGCCAGATCGGACGGGATGGCGTGCATTCAACGAGATATGGACGAACACACTCAATCCGTGAAAGAGAAGACCTAACAAGTGAGTAGCTGGTAGTGAAAGCAAATCGGTTGAAGTTGAAGACACCGACCAGACGGAGCTCAAAGACAGACTTTTAGGTTCTCAATTTAATGAAACTGAAATGCAATGAAAAAAGATGGTAGTGCAATCAAGAAAGTCCGCTGTTTCCAATTTAGAATCAATAAAAGAACTGAAATTCAAATCTGAACACCCTGAACTTGTTTAAAAAAGAAACGGTGCTCAGTTTTGTCACGTGGAGTTTATTCTCAACCAAAACTACTGGTAATTTAATGACTACAATGTCATGATGACGTTTCAGTGATTGTCCTTTTTTTATAGTGTACTAGGTTGCATGTTTGTGGTTCCACTGCAGTAAATCGTTTATATTCTTCGACCATATAAATCCAAGCGGTCATCTTACCATCGGTCTATCTATAGTATTATCAACTCACTTAACTGTCCGAAAGGCTAATGGTTTTATTACCGAGCGCCGTTTCTTTTTTAAACAAGTTCAGGGTGTTCAGATTTGAATTTCAGTTCTTTTATTAATTCTGAATTTGACACAGCGGACTTCTTTGATTGCACTGCTATCTTTTTTCATCGCATTTATTTAGAACTTTAACCTAAGATGATTGTATCAGAATACACATGAGGAATGCTCGAGAGATCGCGAACTACTCGATCACTGCCGCCAAACAGCAAGAATCCCGATTTGATGTTCGTCATCACACAGAAGCTGTGGAATGTAGGAGCCAAGAAACGAGGCGGATCTTGATGCAACCTAAAATCATTGGTAGCCTTCTGGACTACTGAATTATAAGCTCTACCTGACTTTCTTCATTTTGATGACTTCGGTTAAGTCGAGTTTGTAAGTCGTACAAGAAAGTGGCAGATCAATTAGCGTACGATGCACCGGAAATAACACATGCAACTTCAAGAAGTCGGTTACTGGAATCAAATCTGAAAATATGTTGAGAGGATTGTTGAACTAAGAAGTGAAAGTTGTTACTTTTCTTTCGTATTTTATCTTTTTGCCAAAACCGGCCTTCGGAAAGAACTGGAAACGGACATACGGGCATCTCTAGTCCGCTTAAACGACACAAATTGAATACTACGGCGACTAGTTGAATCGTGAATTCTTCGTTATCCTGGCAATTGAAATGGCGACTGAAACTACGAATCAAGAGCTTGTATCTCGACTTTACCTTAGTCCAATCCACACGCACCCGTTCTTGTGAAAACACCTGTCACTGAATACGTATGAAGCAGTTAAACCTTCGTTCTTGCAGAAGTTATTATGTCTTCCACCGCAGAGCCAATTCAAAACGTAGTAGAAATCGTCGACATAAAATTTGACCATTCGATCGTCATAGTGTTTACGAATAATTTGACGACAAACGGCGGCAATGCTCTTAAACCTAGAATCATAAATTGCAATTATTTCCAAGAGTAAGCTTACGGTTTGTAATCACGATTCTGCTCTTTCGTCATCATCAACTCACAGCGTGCTGTTTTGGCATTAGAACTCTCGGTTATAAGTTGGTCGTTGGGATATTGATTCAAATTGGAAAGTCGTTGAAGACTGAGTAAAGTTTTCGTTCGTTCTTTGTACAACGTTGACGTCATGCACAGATCTTCACAACTGATTGGATTGCTCGTTTCAATTAACTAAAATTCGTCAAAAACATTCACGTTCTTTGTACGTACCTTCTTAGCAAATTGCAAGGTTCTTGGATCATCGTTTAATTGACTGAATTGTGGGCTATCAACAAGCATATGAGTTGCATCCACCGGAGTTCCAACCATAAACAGCGTGTTCGAACCATTCGAAGCAAAAGCCGGGACACAACGCGGCCACAGATGATGGTTCTCGATTTCAATTCCAATCCAACTGCCC
This sequence comes from Aphelenchoides besseyi, assembly GCA_024699855.1. Lineage (NCBI taxonomy): Eukaryota > Metazoa > Nematoda > Chromadorea > Rhabditida > Aphelenchoididae > Aphelenchoides > Aphelenchoides besseyi. Next base: position 14,221,854 of record JAMPIQ010000002.1, read on the forward strand.
GCAGTTTTGGAATCGGGATCTTCGAATGCGAAAAGATGCACGTCGCGAAATTTCGTGTGACCACCATCCAACGCAGATTGTCCTCCACACACAACCAAATGTGAATCTCCAACGAACGACATGGCACATAGAACTCGACGGGCAGGAAGAATTCCACTATAAAAACAACGCAGCTACTAGTCTGTCAAACTATTTCTTACTGTTGAGTAACAGTCATCATAATACGTCTTTCACAATCGTAATGATACATCAGTTGCAAAGCATTTCCCTGTACATTTGCTCCACCATAAGTGATCATTTGGCCACGATAATTCATTATGGATGTGTGACCACAAATCGTTTTGTAGAAACCACAGTATTGCTGAAACTACATGCAACCTAATACACAAAATCAACTTACCACTTCCCAGGATTTAACCGACAAATCCAAACGAGAAATAGAAGCAATATCCGGAGTACTCGATTTCCATCCACCAAACAGGTACAAAGAGTTTTTGTAGGAGCACAGAGTCGCTAAAATGCAACAGCTCGGTTGGAAACGTTGTAAACTATTGCAGATCAGTTTGTTCCACGTTGATGTTTCCTGAGAACAAAAATAACCAACTTCTTCCAACGAACTTACCAAATCAAAGTAGATGACATCGTGACGAATAGCACCGCTACTCGTCGATCCACCGCAAACGTAGACCCGATTGTCAGGCTCATGATAACACATCGCATGTCCCGTTCGAGCGTTGATTTGATCGGTATTAAGAAGTTCGCTAAATCAATTTGAAGGTGCATTTTAAATACCAAACTCACAATTTCAAGTGATATTTCATATCCAAAAGACGTTTTTGTCGACGAGTTAACTCTTCGTAAACCGAGAGCCGCAATTGTTTGCACGTCTTTCGGAGGTCGAAAAGCGTTTGATACGATCGAATTCGATGCCATTTGGGCGGCTTTGGAGCGCTTCAACGTCGACGAAGATACGATTTCGATGATCAAAACTCTCTACTCATCTGGCACCAGTTCGTTACGATGGGGAAACGAATCAGCAAATTTTGGAGTGCAGCGGGGAGTGCGACAAGGTGACCCTCTTTCACCACTGATTTTCATTGTAGTTCTCCAATTTGCAATCAACCAAATCAGCTGGGAACAAGAAGAGGGAATTGAAATCGACAGCCGCCGGCTACATCTCCTCGCTTATGCTGACGACATTGCTCTGATTGCCAGCAATCCAAAGAATCTTCAATCCATGGCCATCAAACTGGCCGATCGCTGCTCAACTGTTGGTCTCGAAATCAATGCAAACAAAACAAAGTGGATGAACGCCGACCGCGACAATCATTGGAACAACTCGAACATCGCAATCAATTCCCAAGACGTCCAACGAGTCGACTGCTTCAACTACCTCGGTCAATTGATTCAATTTCCGAGAGATCATGGAAAGGACATTGGAAGACGAATTGGTTCTGGTTGGTCGGCTTTTGGCAAAATGAAGCGGTTTTTTTGACGGACAAGAACGTGGCCACAAGTTTGAAGCGGCGATACTACAATATGGTTGTTCTTCCGACGATGTTGTACGCAGCAGAAACATGGGCCGCAACCGACAGCAACTTGGAGCGAATCGCCAAAACTCAGCGGGCGATGGAACGTCGAATGATTGGAGTCCGGCTGCGTGACAAAAAGCCATCGACTTGGGTGAGGAATCAAACCCAAGTAACGGACATCGCTTCAGCTGCCCGGAAAAGAAAATGGAAATTCGCTGGTCGCCTCTTCCGATCGACCGACGGCAGATGGTCACAACAGCTCACTTTGTGGATTCCTAGTACAAAACGCGTTGCTGGAGATGGACGGCGAAAAAACTCGCTGGGAAGACGACGTCCGAAGACACGTGGGCCAGAAGTACATGGTTCCGCGCAAATCCCAATGGACAGAAGCGGCAAAAGACGAGCAACGTTGGAAGAGGCTCGGAAAAACATTTGCGATTCCGCTGCCGCAAAAATCGAAAAGGCGACAACAATCGTGAGGTCACCAACACGGAATTTTATTTGATCACTTAATGGTCACTGTTTATCCGTTGATTTTGGAAATAAATTGAATTGAAATTGAATCTTTCGGAGGTTAAACAAATCGAAAATGTTGAGATACGAGAAAATTTCTCGTTGTATATCTGCGGTTTGATTGAGAAGGTTTTGATGCTCGAGTGAACCATTTGATGGTTGTTTGGATGACGCTCCACTTGTAATGATTGCTCCTGAAAAGCCCTTTTAATTCATTTACGATTTAACAGCGAGTACCGTTAGAAGTCGAATTGTGCTCAGCTTCTGTGCTCATCGACGGGTAATCGGTTGTAGTCCCGCTCTCCGACATTTCAACGTTTTGGATTTTACGTCGGCTATCGAACTGAAAAATAAAATTAAAGAATTCAACTACGAAAAAATATACGTACCGAACCCGTTTCGAGTCGTCGTTTTGATCGACGGTCTTGTGGCTGAGCCTGCGAGTTCTAAAACCAACGTTCACAACACTTGAAGACAACTCGTTGGAGCTTTTGATCGAAACTTGAAACTCACAGTCATCTGCCATTCGACTCAGGAGACCAAAACCTCTCCGAGTGCTGTTCGGTTGTTTAGACGTGAATTTCCTGTTTGGACCAAAACTACGGGAACTGAATTTCAATCTAATGAACCAGCAACGATTCTGACGAAAACCCGTCGGAACTCTATTGTAGAGAAGCCGAATTACACGATCGATTAGCCTTCTGATGCACTCACTTTTACACTGCAGCAAACTCCGACGGATCTCAACAACAAACTCGATTTCATGTCAGAACTGATTAGTGTGATCAGAACTGAAAGAAATTTTATCGCAATTTCGCCCGCAATTTTGTCACTTCTTCGTCTTCCGACCTCCGTGTTGTTTGCCAGATCTCGAGTTTCTACTTCGTTCGTTTTCAGTTTCCACTTCATGGCGATCATTGATGGAGACACGATCAAGGTCTAGAGGAAATGGCGGACAACCCAGCGGCTCATCGTATTCATCGCGCAAATTGGCCCAAATCTACTTAATCAAATGGGTGGCTGCATTCAGCTTCGGAATTCTACACACCTTTCTCGTCAACCTCTTCTACAAACGCGTGCCCGATCCGTACATGGACGAGATCTTTCACGTCAACCAAACTCGAGAGTATTGCAATGGCAACTTCACCTACTGGAATCAAATGATCACCACACCCGCCACTCATTTACGTTATAGCCGCGTGGACTGGCTTCTGTGGACGAGAACGTTTCCTCAACTCGGCAATCATTCCGCTCACGTTCGTTGGATTGACACGTTTACGTCTGAGCCGAAGTACGCGGAACAACTTCCATGATGCGATTTTGTGCTCCATTGCCATTCTGTTGTTGCCCGTCTTGTTCGAAACATCGATTTTGTTCTACACCGATCTACTCTCCTTAACACTTGTTACCTATGGCCTCGGCACTGCGAGCCCCACGTTAGCTGCTTTAGTCTTCACATTCTCTGTTTTCAGTCGTCAGACCAACATTGTTTGGGCTGCTTTCTACTGTCTTTGTAATCTACAAAACGAATTCGATGCGAAAAAACCGTTCACGTCGACTTTTCGTTGTGTTCTCCGCCATCGGGCTTTCGCCGTCCTCGGGTTTGGTTTTCTTTTGTTTATGTTGACCAATAACGGTGTCGTACTCGGTGATCAAACTGCTCATCGAATGCACTTTCACTTGCCACAGTTATTCTATTTCGCTTTGTTTACGTTGTCCAGCTCTGCTCCTTTAGTGCTACAATATTGGCGTCCGGTACTTCGTCACATCTATCGAAACTTTGTGATCTACATGTTCATTGGTCTGCTGATGGTGCCGGCCGTCCATCGATTCTCCTACGAGCATCCCTATCTTCTTGCCGATAATCGTCATTTCACTTTCTACATTTGGCGACGTTGGTTCCTCAAAGACCCGATCTACAAGTTTGTTACGATTCCTTTCTACATTGTTTCTTTTGCGTTCATTTACGTCGCCCTAAAACATGTTCGTTTGTTCACCCTACTCTGCGGTGTAATCTCCGTCTGTTTGTGTCTTATTCCCGCTCATTTGGTCGAGTTCCGATATTATATCATTCCGTACAGCATAGCTCGAATCAACTTCCACCAGAATAACACCCTTCTTGTTTGTCTGGAGATTCTCGCCCATGTTGTTGTGAACTTTTTTACCATCGATTTGTTTCTGAATCGGCCATTTGTGTGGGCCAACGAGCCGGAGAATGTGCAACGGTTCATGTGGTAATAAACTACGAGTATTGAGTGTTTTTCTGTAAGATCGAGAAGCAATAAACACAAAGATCTTAGGCATTTCAATCACTTCAATTGCAAGTGGGAGGTTGTCTGTTCAACAAGATGCATGAGTGATATAATAGCAAGCCAATAAACTTCGTTCAACAGATAGAAACTCTGTGGTTGTGCAACTAACAAGAATGTAGGGACATTGTTTTGCTCTTGAAATGAAAGTTGAGTGCTGAGATTCGCCGTGCATTTCTGCGGCAATCAACATGATTTGTGAGCGGGTTCGTGATTTTCGTGTTCGTTGTTTTCGTGTTCGTGAAGAATATCACCGGATATTCGACGTTTTTGTTCGTGTCGCGATTACTAACATTCACTATTTCAGCAAATCAACAACAATGTTTTTGTCGGTCTCCATGGCGTCGAGCAAAGTTGGTTTAATCGAGATTCAACCTCCATTGACCGCGACTTATTTCTAGGGCGGCAGGAAGTATCAAGAAGATGGGGTGGTCATCGAACGTCTTGTGAATCAAAACAACACCCGTGGTTGCTTTTTTGCCATTCTGGATGGTAAGAAGTAATCGTTAGTCTCTGTTTGTAATGTTTGTGTTGTAGGACACGGCGGACTGCAAGCAGTTGAATACGTTAAAAAGACGCTGTGGCCAACAATCAAGGTATATTATTTTTCAAGTGTTTCGGTATTCGTGTTTTTATAGGAGATGGTAAATTTTGAAACTGTCAATGACCAGGATGTTCTGGATGCTATGAAGGACGCGTTTTGGAAGATTCAGGAGAATATGCGAGAGGAGGCCGCCGATTGGCCTCGAGGAGAATCTGGTCACCCGTCACCGTCCGGAACGACGTGCAGTTGTGCGCTTATTTGCAATGAACGACTTTACATCGCTCATGTTGGTAATAGCCGGATTATCTTGGTGGGAAAAACAGGTTTGTTACCCAGTTTAAAACCTTTTAAAGAAAGATTTTAGGAGCATACGTTCAATTGACAACAGATCACAAACCCGATTTAGTGGATGAAGAAACTCGTATCTTGGAGGCCGGTGGTTCTGTAAGCAATACTTCATCTGTAACTCGTGTGTATTGGACTTGCGCGCGTCAACGGAACAATAAAACGGAACACTACGAAACACGTGCGGTTTTGGCAACGTCCCGATCACTGGGCGACTACTGGTCGTACAATGAAATATCTCAGAAGTACATCGTGAGCCCGGAACCTCAATGTTTGGTTCATGTCATCGACAAGAATGAAGACAGAGTCTTGGTATTCGTGAGCAATGGAATAGCTCATGTCCTTAGTTCTGAAGAAATTGCTGAAAAAATCCACGGATATCGAGACGTAAGTGAAATTAAAAGATTCTTTTTCATTTGTATATTCTAGGAAATTCCGCGCAATTTAGCACGGCTGTTACTTCGCGATGCTTGTAGACGTTATGGCGCATTACAAAGGGACAACATGTCGGTGATTAGTGTTGGAGTAAGTTTGATTAATGGAAGAATTCTAACTCATCTTGTTTCAGTTCCATAATGATTATGACATGACATTTCCTAGTGAACTCCGCCTGCTAGTTGATCGCCCTATTATCAAGCATTTGATCGATTATCCTCAGGACATTGTGCGCGTGTATCCTCATCGTGTTTGCTCCACGACGCCGGAGGATGATGGATTAAATTTTGATCGATCTTCACCACTTAGCGTCCGCTTTCAACTTGTTCCCGCCAGTACGGACACAAGCTCACCGTTACGCCGATCTGTAAGTTATACATTTCATTTGAATTAAACTTCTTTCAGGCACCTTCAAACAATGATATCGTCAACCTCACGCCGTTAGTTTGTTGTCCAGAGAAGGATCAGGCGGCTGTGAGAAGAGTGAAATCTGATCGATGTACTATTGCCGGCCATTATTATGCTCTCAGTCAGGAGTCAATGCCTGGAACATCACAAATGGGTTCAAGTGGTCCACGTATCGATATCTACGATCTGTCCGAACTGAGGGCGACAATCAGCGGTTATACGACACCAAAGGAGAGAACACCGACAAGTGACGAAGACTCCCGAATGGTTGACATTTTATGCACTCCTCTTCGAAAAAAACCTCCACGGCCGTTGCCACTTTTTTCTACACCTGGTAAGAAAGTTAAATTACAAGACAGATCGCCGAAGCCTAAACCGCGTTCGAGACGCAAGTTAGACTTTTCAAATGATGAAGAGACTTCAGGTTAGTCAACAGAACGCTCGTAAGTAACGGATTGATTTCAGCCAAGAAACGGCGTTTTCTCGATGAACGTTAAGCGTTTGATTGTCACGTTGAGCGTCTGTGATTTAAACTCGAAGATGTTGTATGTGAATGCGCAAATTGTCTTTGCATATCGTAAGTTATCATTGTTGTTGATTTTTATCATCTCAGTCGTACCAAAAGATCTCTATTTTGCTCTCAGTTTTCAACTCAGCTAAAAGAACTTATTCACTCCACGATTTTCAAATTTTGTTTTTTCTTTCATTTGATTTTTTTAACTCTAACGAATTTGCTATTCGCTAAAACAGCAAGTCAAAACCCTATAGTCAGTTTCTAATGCCCGCTGATCTTTTTCACTCGTCTAAAGATGTCTCTTTGTATTCAGTTGATAAAGGCTTTACAACTGAAATGGACTTGCTGGTTATTAACAAAGTTGGAAGCTGAACGAGTGAGTGCTAAACGCATGACTGAACGAGCTTAAGCTGAGAAACTCTAGAAACACGATGATGAGCGTTTGTGCTTGAAGACGAGTGTCGACGTACGTAAATGATTTCTGTTTCGCCCCCATAGGAAAATAAACGACTTTTGCAAGAACCGAAACTCCATTCCATTGTGTCGTGAGAGAATTGGTCTTTGCGACGTACAAGTTCATTTTTTACTGTAAAACTGAGCAGGCCTTCAAAATGATTCGTTATTCTGCGTAAAATCGTGTAGTTTCAACCGACGACACAACAGACGGGAAAACGATTCTCCGCCCATCGGACGAGAAGACACGAACAAGCGTAGGTCGTCTGAGGTTTAGAAATTCGGCTTCGAAAACAAGGATTGAAAGTCGAGCAGACAAAAGAACGTCAACATCATTCATTTGCAACAATGAACTTAAGGCCGCTTGACTGGCCGTTGCCTTTCAAATCTGTTGTCCAGTCAATATTCGTGTTTTTGATTTCAATTAAGATTCTGTGGATTAGCTTTATTTCTTGTCGATGTTATGAGCTGATCGAACGTTTCAACTACTCATCGATTCGTAATTGACTGCCATTTCCAATTCAAGTACAGACATTAATCCTCTTTGCTGGCTAATAGATAAGAGAGCAGACTAATGAGTTTTTGATGGAGAACTTCTTTCCGTAAAACTCATTCGAAAACTAAACGTTTTCCAGTTCTTTGCATTCCTTGGCCAGACTCAATGCCCGGAATGCAACCCATTTTTCACTAATTCGTCTCTAATTTCCATTTCATTGCACGCTCTTCGGACTTCCAAGATTCCAACAGATCACCATTTAGATGTTTGTCTTTGCGACAAAAAGTGGTGAGAGCGAACAAACGTAAGAGCAAAACTCGGCGGTTGAAATTGGAGTGAGCAATCGTCATCTTACACGCAGGCTCATTGGAATGCGAACCGTATGGTTAGTTGGATGTTCAGCCATCTTCAGAAACGCTTACTTTCACTGTAAGAGTCAGGAAACCAAATTGAACTCCGAAACCCGAGCGAGTTATAACCAAATTCTTATGAATCGTTTGCCTCGACCAAGTTCAAGTGCAAATCCAAAGTCCAAACATTCGCGCAACGTCCGCCGTGGAACTCAAACGTCCAACTACAACGACCGTTCGTTTTACGTACCATCTTCTCGCACAACAAATTTCAAGAGTTGATTTGCGTTTTATTGTTCAGAGAACAATGTGTGCCATTTGACGCCGATGTTAATATCCGCTTCAGACTAAATTTTGGTTGTTTGTGTAATCTTATACGCTTCTGATGTCGAGTCTTCAGTTCTTTGACCGGTTATTTGCCTTCAATGGGGAATTCACGACAACGGAAACATCAGTACACAGATTCTGATTGACCGTTTTCTTGGTCCTTTCATTTCGATCTTATAGTTTTGGAGTGACCGATTGCTGTTCGGTGTTACGTGTTAACTCGATTTCAAGTACTCCAAAATTGGAAAAAGACATCACCCGATAGTAATTTGGTGGTAATCTAATACACACACGAAGGTTGCAGTTAAAACGACCTCAACAGTCTACATCTCCGTGGCTTATTACGCAAATAAAACCGAGTGTCGATGACGTCGCAATTCGCTTTTTCGTCAACAATCGAACTCAAACGCTTCGTACAATCCAAGAATCGAAGGCGTTTCATGTGTTCGTTGAATCGTGATCTAATGCCTGAGCCTAAAAATCCAAAACTCTTGGGTTTGTAGTTCTGTTAGTCTTGATGTTTCAGTTCGTGACCGCATTCGTTTCATGAGCACAAATTAAATTTGCTGAGGATCCCATGACTTCTGGTTATTTTGGCTTCATTTTAATATTCTTCCTTGTTACGTCGTTTCGAAAGTTGAGAAGCAGAAGTGAAGTGAAGAAAAAGTTTTAATATGAACTGCCAATAAAATTGCAATTGCTTTTGCGTGAACACTTTTCGTATGTTTGCTCAACTGTCCTATCCATTTTCTCGCGTTTGTAGACCCGTTGTTTTAATAACTGCGAATTTCGTGAAGCATAGCGAACGTTGTTTTCAGGCATAGTTGTTAACGCTGCACTCGAAATGATATGCCGAATAGACGTCCGTTGAACTGTTGGTCAATCGAATGGCCGTACAACGTGTGTAGAGAATCAGTGCGCTTGTTGAACGCATTCGATCATGAGTTGGACGAGCGTTGAGTATGAAGCGTCGACTCACACATCACAGGATATTTACGACGAAGATTATTTCGTTAACTCCACCGATCTCAACGATGTGGAGATTCATCTCGCTCTTCGAGCTGCTTACCAATCAGATCCAGAGGTTTTTCGGACCTTAATCGCTATTTTGGTTATCACCACAGCGTTCTTGGGTGAGTTCATCGACTACACTTCATACGCAAGCGAATGCTTTAGGGCTGGTCACCAATGCGTTTACGATGTATATTAGTATTAACATTCAAGGAGACTATCGTCATTTCATTGCAAATTTGGCTGTAGTCGATATTGTTTGCGGTGCGCATTCAGCTTCTTAACTTGATTACTCTCGTAGTTACAGCACTCCTGTACATGTTCATGGGTTATGTTAATTTGGATCGAAGTCATATTTCCACCACTTTAATGGCCTGGTCGGCAATTGCTTATTATGGAAGTTTTGGTTTGCTGATTTGCGCGCTCGTTCCGATTTCGATTTCTCGCGTAGTTGCAGCATCACAACCAAAAATTTATGATCAGGTAACAGATAGAACTCTTATTGGTTTGTACAACTGTGTTTAGTATTTTGCGGGTCGTCGAGCCGTTGTCATCTGTCTAGCTAGTGATTTGATTCCACTATTCCTCTTAACAATCATTAGCTTTGCGAGACACGATGTGGCTAAATGGCTATTCTTTGGCTTCGCATTGTTGACAGTTTTTGCTCACGTGGTCACGTTCGTTTCGAACATTCTTGTGTTTCGAATGGTCGCATTACATATATCGGTCGTTCAGTCGCTTCATGACCGCACGAGACTGTTGGAGACGCGTCAGATTGCTCTTGCAACGTTGATTCAGGCACTTGTACCTCTTCTTTGTCAGGTGATTTCGTTTGTAGTTAGTCAAAGTCAACGTGTAATTTTAGGTCCCGGCATTTTTGTTCTTGTCATCAGCCTTATTGCTGGTTCAACCGATTACTCATGAAAACGTCATTGTGACAACACAATTGTGTCTTGCAACCAGTCCGCTGTTTGATGCTCTCATTTCACTTTTCGTTATAAAACAATACCGAATAACAACTGCGCGATTTTGCAGCAGATTCTTTCACGTTGATTGTTGTATTCTACCTCGTCAGAAGTCGAGCATGATTGTTGAACAACACGCCTTGACGAGTTTCTATTCGCCCATTCCAACTGTACGCGTAGCTACTGACTAATTAACCACTACTTAAGTTCTAAATAAACGATCGAAATCACAATGTTAGCTGTAAAGAATAATTGAAACGAGTCTACAGTAGAAGCAACTCAAAAATCGTACAATTCAAATGACCTGTTAGCTATTATGATTTCAATAGAACTTCAGATATTGTCTTTGCATTCTTTCATTTATGTACAATTGCAGTGTGCGAGGGCACACAAACTCAACGGAAACCGTCGTCAAAACCAAAGAGCACAAAAAACGGCTGGAGGCTTCAAACGAACGCCGTCCGAGTGTTCTGCTTGGCTCTTCGAAAAAGCAAAAAGAAATGTTCTCTAAGTGAAGCATCCGTTACCGATTAATGCCATGTTCTCACCCGTTGTCCAACTGCTCTCTTTGCCGAAGTGTTCTCAACCCTTTGAAATCGACTTCAAGTTGCAACTCCTGACAACGGTCAATACGTTGAAACGAACTCAAATGACAAAATACCAACATAGTTTCTAGAAGGTGAGTCAATTCGATCTAACTATTTTAATCCTTTCGTTTTCAGAACTCGCCGATCTTCTAAGTTGACAAGGAACTGAACGAGGTTGAGCAGCTTCATCAAGTAGCAAAGGAAATGCTCAATGCAAAGCGAGGAGTGGAAAAGGTCACTTCTCCACTGGTTTCACATCTAAATCTTCTTTTTAGTATCGGCTTCTTTGCTCGTTCCCAACGGGCGCGGGATTTGGAATGTTTGAACGCAAGCAGCTCGTATTCGTCAACTGCCACGAGCCGATCGACCAGGAGCAACTCAACGAACTCGAACGGATCGTCAAGCAGATGGAACATCGACTCAGAGTTCGTGTAAGTTGATCGACTTCTACAATCGAATGATCTTGTTTGTTTCAAAAAGCCGCCAATGCAACCGAACGCACTCAACAAGGCGAGAAGATCGACAGATGAAAGAAGAACAGATTTGGATGGTCCGTTCATTCATGGAGATGGCCGCAACGTTGATCGCGATCAATACGAAGAAGATCAACATCGACATGGCTTAAGGACTTATGATCTTGTTTTTGGTGTTGAAATTTGGGCATGTTGTTGCCGCTTTGTCGTTGTGTTATCAAACTAAAGTTTAAGATCGTTTGTTTGGCGTGTGTTGATTGGACGACTAGTCGAGGAAGAATAAGAGATGCACTATGCAGGTTTAGAGATCGGTAAGTCATAGACGGGAAATGACATATCGTCAACGAACACCGTTTTTCAAAGCCAACAAGCGATTGTTTTCTTTCTGGTAAAAGACTGGAAGTACAAACTTCACGCTTCGACTCGTTTGCCTTTGCTTATCCAGTTGTTTTTAGGCGAATCGTATTTGAAGGCGCAGAAACCGAGAAGCAGTCGAATGTATCAGCGATACGCAAGCAAATCGTCCTTCTCGCAAACGAACAAAACGGGTGGCGACTTCACTGTTTATTCGAAGCCCACCGTTCCGACCTCGCAACTGGCTGAAGATGAACGTATGTCTCTAAGGCGTAGAGAGTAAGCGATATGTTCTAATGTTTTCAACTGATAGTTTCACCACGTCGGGTCAATGGTGCGCAATGGATTTGTGTGTTAAGTTCGGATTTGCGCCCGAAAGATGGTATTCGCAACTTGGAAGGAACCGTCCGTTTCGTCAATGACTATTCTTGTGGTCTCTACTTTGAAGATTTAACCTTGAATCCAACAAAAGAAGATCTTAGAATAGAAAGGAAGTGGAAGAACTGCTCCAGAAGCTAAAGACGCCATCGGATTACTTTCTTGTTCGATGGCCTGAACGTCGAACTGTAATCCGCGCGAAAGATTCGCTTGTAACAACAAGAATAAACTACAATCTAAGATGAGCTGTAAATGATCATCTTTACACAAGAAGTTCTCACGTCGACCGAACTATACGACACAAACAAACATCATGACTTTTGTCAGTTAACTTTGAGAAGGTGTTTCATTTAGAAGATTTTGTAGGTCTCCATTGTCTCGATTCCATGTGAGATGATCGTTTAGCTTCCAAGTTACGTTCGATTTCTTTGGAATCTCAAACTCGAGGTTTATCTTCACAACTTATAACAACAAGTTTATTTATTTACGTATAGCACGAGAAATTATGGTTGGTAATCAATTGAAATAGAGTGCTCAATAGGACGCGGTGGTCTGAAATTCGTCGGAAGTTTGCTGAGAATGAAGTTGTAGGCGTCTGGTCGTGAATCAATTAAGCTCTTCAACTTATGCCAAGCACAAGTGGATAGCGAGTATGGTTTGCTGAAAACGCAACTTCAGATCGTTCTAGCCGGCTAACTTACTTGACTACGAAGTGGTAATAGTAAAGGTAATCATAGCGTTGCATGGAAATGATCAAGCTGCATCTTCCATCAGTTAACATAGCGTGAAGATGACCATCCAGCTTGATCCCAGTTTTCTTCCACTCCAATGTGTCCAAATTCAACGACATAAATTGAACTTCGTCTGTCCATCGATAGACAACGGGAAAAATAATATGATTTCCAAAACGACGACCATGGGAAGAAAAAAAATGCTATAAATATACAAATGAAAATATACAGAACAAGGCATCTTACATCCAATTTCATAGCCTCCCAATTGGTCGTTGGATATGTAGACGACTCGCCAATTCCAAATGACATTTTGAGCAACTCAACTGATGATATTTTTGGTTGGCCTTTGTCACTTGTCCGTTTCACGTCCAACGTGTACGCAAATTCTTCATCGATTGTCGCAATTCGCTTATCAAACAAGAAATATATTTTTGTAGCTTGAATTTGCTTTTGACCATCCAATTTAATCTCAAAGTAAAAAGATCCATATACCACACAAATCTTTAAAACAACTCCATCTTCCAAATTGGCTGGGTAAGATTTTGGGAAAACATGAATGTTGCTGTTAAGTGGCAATCCTGATATCTTAATTGACTGTCCGATAACAACAGTCGACTGTTCGAAGTTCGTGACTCCAGTTCCCCCACAATAGCCCATAGTTTCGCTTTTAAAGACGACCAGTGATGTTTCCAAATCAAATGCCCAGTAGTCCAGCACATCAAAATCTTCTTTCAACGGCTTTCCATCGAACGTTACTGCCGAAAAATCTAAGTTGAGTTTTCTAAATATCACAGAAACTATAGTGGAAAATAGTATTTGTAATTTACCCTTGTTTCTTGTAGAGCACATCGACCACTTCAACAGACCGTTTGTCGTAATTGAAAAAAACCGTCCATCGAAGGAATAAGGCGCAGTCCATTTTAAGAATTGGCGATATTCTATTTTGCGTTTGAATATGAAATGATCGGTTTCTGCTGCTGTGCTCTGAAATCGAACTTTGAAACACAAGCAACGTTCTAGACAGCCATGCAAAGTCTAGTGGAAAGGTCAAATCGTCGTGTGAAAACTCGCACGTGCTGAACAAGCGGCCAAGACCTTCTCCACCATTAAGTGGATGAAGAAAGACTACAATGCTCGCCCTTCATTTGTTCACGGAAAACTGGGTTTGCTATTGACGGAGAGGAAAAGTTACACAGTCCGTCCACTGATATTCCCTACATCTCACACACGGCGCCCAACGTGTTCGGTAAACGCTCAACAGTCAGAGATCAAATCTGTGAGGTTGGAGACGACAAAAAGTCGGTAAAATCACGACCGGTCGTCCGATCACAGGGAAGGAAAGGCAAACTGAACACCCAAAAACCGAGGTATCAGCGTTGTTTGTCCGATTTAGTTTTTCTTCGCCCCCGAATGACAAATCCCATACCCAGTTGTCCCTTGAATTCGACTCAAACTTGTCGAACCAGTTTTCGACAGTGAGATGTTGGACGGGAACAAAAATAGAACTTATGAAGCTTCTTACCTTCGCATTCACATCGTTTTCATGAGATCCATATTCGCTCAATCGACGACGTTTAGACGCACTTGGTTCTCCAGCTTGGACATCGGATTCATCCAACGGTTCTTTTCCGACCTAAGAAACAAAATTTCTCATGTGCAAACGATTGACTAACGTTCTCATCAAAATCCATTTTTGAAGACACGCTAGCAAGTTGCTTCACAATTGCAAATTCGGACACTAACGATGCAGGAGTGTCTTTTGTTCTGGTTCACCTCTTCTTGACCTTTTGCTGATCGCATGGCGGAGAGGCGGTAACAGCAAATGACCCCAGCAGGACATTTCGCCGCAAACCATTTCGCTCAATCGAGCGCCAGATAGCCGACGACCATTCGACGCGAACAGTACCACCGAAAAAGAGTCGTAAATCAGGGATCTTTTGTTATAGTCCCCGGATTAAGAAAATTCAGCCTTTGCTGTTGCTCTCCTCCCTCATGCGACCAGCACAAGGTCAAGAAGAGGGGAACTAGAACAAAAGATCCAAAATTTCTCATATGCAAACGATCGACTTATTAACATTTTTTTTTTGAAGACATGCTAGCAAGTTGCTTCGCACTTGCACATCCGTCAGCAAGGGCTTTCGAAAAGACGCTAAGAAAACAACGCAATCTTCGGATATGGATTTTCAACAACTGCATTCGATTTTCGTTGTGATGCTTTTGATCTTAACTCTCAAGGGCTAGCAATCAAGACATCGATTCTGTTCCTGACTAACTTCAGCTCGCAAGGCTTCTATTCTTACTATCACCTGCTCATTAACAAGTAGTCCAAATTACAGATGAGATCATAAGCAGGAGGAGCATTTAACTTCAATTCTAGCGAACTCAAACTCTTACACTTTTGAAGACAACTATTATCAGATGGTGTTTATTGAGAAAACAATTCTGTGAACAGCATGACGAGTGTGTAGGTTTGTGAGAACAATCGATGTGCAGTAAAAGAAAGTCTAAAAA
>JAMPIQ010000002.1:14237192-14398561 GCA_024699855.1 Aphelenchoides besseyi
TCGGTACGTATATTTTTCGTAGTTGAATTCTTTAATTTTATTTTTCAGTTCGATAGCCGACGTAAAATCCAAAACGTTGAAATGTCGGAGAGCGGGACTACAACCGATTACCCGTCGATGAGCACAGAAGCTGAGCACAATTCGACTTCTAACGGTACTCGCTGTTAAATCGTAAATGAATTAAAAGGGCTTTTCAGGAGCAATCATTACAAGTGGAGCGTCATCCAAACAACCATCAAATGGTTCACTCGAGCATCAAAACCTTCTCAATCAAACCGCAGATATACAACGAGAAATTTTCTCGTATCTCAACATTTTCGATTTGTTTAACCTCCGAAAGATTCAATTTCAATTCAATTTATTTCCAAAATCAACGGATAAACAGTGACCATTAAGTGATCAAATAAAATTCCGTGTTGGTGACCTCACGATTGTTGTCGCCTTTTCGATTTTTGCGGCAGCGGAATCGCAAATGTTTTTCCGAGCCTCTTCCAACGTTGCTCGTCTTTTGCCGCTTCTGTCCATTGGGATTTGCGCGGAACCATGTACTTCTGGCCCACGTGTCTTCGGACGTCGTCTTCCCAGCGAGTTTTCGGCCGTCCATCTCCAGCAACGCGTTTTGTACTAGGAATCCACAAAGTGAGCTGTTGTGACCATCTGCCGTCGGTCGATCGGAAGAGGCGACCAGCGAATTTCCATTTTCTTTTCCGGGCAGCTGAAGCGATGTCCGTTACTTGGGTTTGATTCCTCACCCAAGTCGATGGGCTTTTTGTCACGCAGCCGGACTCCAATCATTCGACGTTCCATCGCCCGCTGAGTTTTGGCGATTCGCTCCAAGTTGCTGTCGGTTGCGGCCCATGTTTCTGCTGCGTACAACATCGTCGGAAGAACAACCATATTGTAGTATCGCCGCTTCAAACTTGTGGCCACGTTCTTGTCCGTCAAAAACCGCTTCATTTTGCCAAAAGCCGACCAACCAGAACCAATTCGTCTTCCAATGTCCTTTCCATGATCTCTCGGAAATTGAATCAATTGACCGAGGTAGTTGAAGCAGTCGACTCGTTGGACGTCTTGGGAATTGATTGCGATGTTCGAGTTGTTCCAATGATTGTCGCGGTCGGCGTTCATCCACTTTGTTTTGTTTGCATTGATTTCGAGACCAACAGTTGAGCAGCGATCGGCCAGTTTGATGGCCATGGATTGAAGATTCTTTGGATTGCTGGCAATCAGAGCAATGTCGTCAGCATAAGCGAGGAGATGTAGCCGGCGGCTGTCGATTTCAATTCCCTCTTCTTGTTCCCAGCTGATTTGGTTGATTGCAAATTGGAGAACTACAATGAAAATCAGTGGTGAAAGAGGGTCACCTTGTCGCACTCCCCGCTGCACTCCAAAATTTGCTGATTCGTTTCCCCCATCGTAACGAACTGGTGCCAGATGAGTAGAGAGTTTTGATCATCGAAATCGTATCTTCGTCGACGTTGAAGCGCTCCAAAGCCGCCCATGCACCTTCAAATTGATTTAGCGAACTTCTTAATACCGATCAAATCAACGCTCGAACGGGACATGCGATGTGTTATCATGAGCCTGACAATCGGGTCTACGTTTGCGGTGGATCGACGAGTAGCGGTGCTATTCGTCACGATGTCATCTACTTTGATTTGGTAAGTTCGTTGGAAGAAGTTGGTTATTTTTGTTCTCAGGAAACATCAACTTGGAACAAACTGATCTGCAATAGTTTACAACGTTTCCAACCGAGCTGTTGCATTTTAGCGACTCTGTGCTCCTACAAAAACTCTTTGTACCTGTTTGGTGGATGGAAATCGAGTACTCCGGATATTGCTTCTATTTCTCGTTTGGATTTGTCGGTTAAATCCTGGGAAGTGGTAAGTTGATTTTGCGTATTAGGTTGCATGTAGTTTCAGCAATACTGTGGTTTCTACAAAACGATTTGTGGTCACACATCCATAATGAATTATCGTGGCCAAATGATCACTTATGGTGGAGCAAATGTACAGGGAAATGCTTTGCAACTGATGTATCATTACGATTGTGAAAGACGTATTATGATGACTGTTACTCAACAGTAAGAAATAGTTTGACAGACTAGTAGCTGCGTTGTTTTTATAGTGGAATTCTTCCTGCCCGTCGAGTTCTATTGCCATGTCGTTCGTTGGAGATTCACATTTGGTTGTGTGTGGAGGACAATCTGCGTTGGATGGTGGTCACACGAAATTTCGCGACGTGCATCTTTTCGCATTCGAAGATCCCGATTCCAAAACTGCGGGCAGTTGGATTGAAATTGAAATCGAGAACCATCATCTGTGGCCGCGTTGTGTCCCGGCTTTTGCTTCGAATGGTTCGAACACGCTGTTTATGGTTGGAACTCCGGTGGATGCAACTCATATGCTTGTTGATAGCCCACAATTCAGTCAATTAAACGATGATCCAAGAACCTTGCAATTTGCTGAGAAGGTACGTACAAAGAACGTGAATGTTTTTGACGAATTTTAGTTAATTGAAACGAGCAATCCAATCAGTTGTGAAGATCTGTGCATGACGTCAACGTTGTACAAAGAACGAACGAAAACTTTACTCAGTCTTCAACGACTTTCCAATTTGAATCGATATCCCAACGACCAACTTATAACCGAGAGTTCTAATGCCAAAACAGCACGCTGTGAGTTGATGATGACGAAAGAGCAGAATCGTGATTACAAACCGTAAGCTTACTCTTGGAAATAATTGCAATTTATGATTCTAGGTTTAAGAGCATTGCCGCCGTTTGTCGTCAAATTATTCGTAAACACTATGACGATCGAATGGTCAAATTTTATGTCGACGATTTCTACTACGTTTTGAATTGGCTCTGCGGTGGAAGACATAATAACTTCTGCAAGAACGAAGGTTTAACTGCTTCATACGTATTCAGTGACAGGTGTTTTCACAAGAACGGGTGCGTGTGGATTGGACTAAGGTAAAGTCGAGATACAAGCTCTTGATTCGTAGTTTCAGTCGCCATTTCAATTGCCAGGATAACGAAGAATTCACGATTCAACTAGTCGCCGTAGTATTCAATTTGTGTCGTTTAAGCGGACTAGAGATGCCCGTATGTCCGTTTCCAGTTCTTTCCGAATGCCGGTTTTGGCAAAAAGATAAAATACGAAAGAAGAGTAACAACTTTCACTTCTTAGTTCAACAATCCTCTCAACATATTTTCAGATTTGATTCCAGTAACCGACTTCTTGAAGTTGCATGTGTTATTTCCGGTGCATCGTACGCTAATTGATCTGCCACTTTCTTGTACGACTTACAAACTCGACTTAACCGAAGTCATCAAAATGAAGAAAGTCAGGTAGAGCTTATAATTCAGTAGTCCAGAAGGCTACCAATGATTTTAGGTTGCATCAAGATCCGCCTCGTTTCTTGGCTCCTACATTCCACAGCTTCTGTGTGATGACGAACATCAAATCGGGATTCTTGCTGTTTGGCGGCAGTGATCGAGTAGTTCGCGATCTCTCGAGCATTCCTCATGTGTATTCTGATACAATCATCTTAGGTTAAAGTTCTAAATAAAATGCGACGAGAAAAGATAGCAGTGCAATCAAAGAAGTCCGCTGTGCCAAATTCAGAATCAATAAAAGAACTGAAATTCAAATCTGAACACCCTGAACTTGTTTAAAAAAGAAACGGCGCTCGGTAATAAAACCATTAGCCTTTCGGACAGTTAAGTGAGTTGATAATACTATAGATAGACCGATGGTAAGATGACCGCTTGGATTTATATGGTCGAAGAATATAGACGATTTACTGCAGTGGAACCACAAAAATGCAACCTAGTACACTATAAAAAAAGGACAATCACTGAAACGTCATCATGACATTGTAGTCATTAAATTACCAGTAGTTTTGGTTGAGAATAAACTCCACGTGACAAAACTGAGCACCGTTTCTTTTTTAAACAAGTTCAGGGTGTTCAGATTTGAATTTCAGTTCTTTTATTGATTCTAAATTGGAAACAGCGGACTTCCTTGATTGCACTACCATCTTTTTTCATTGCATTTCAGTTTCATTAAATTGAGAACCTAAAAGTCTGTCTTTGAGCTCCGTCTGATCGGTGTCTTCAACTTCAACCGATTTGCTTTCGCTACCAGCTACTCACTTGTTAGGTCTTCTCTTTCACCGATTGAGTGTCTTCGTCCATATCTCGTTGAATGCACGCCATCCCGTCCGATCTGGCAAGTTAAGCAACGGTGAGCTTGATTAGTACATGGATCGGAGACGTCCTTGGAATCTCAAGTGACGAACGCTTTTTGGCATTCAACTTTTAGGTTTATCAGAACTTCACTTTACCGGTATTCATTTATGACTGCTTGTAATGACTTCACGTTGTGCCTTCTTTCCATCTGCTTAGTTGGCATCAAGCATAAGGTTCGTTTTTAGACTTTGTTTTACTGCACATCGATTGTCCTCACAAACCTACACACTCGTCAGGGTGCTTACAGAATTGTTTTCTCAATAAACACCATCTGATAATAGTTGTCTTCAAAAGTGGAAGAGTTTGAGTTCGCTAGAATTGAAGTTGAATGCTCCTCCTGCTTATAGTCTCATCTGTAATTTGGACTACTTGCTAATGAGCAGGTGATAGTAAGAATAGAAGCCTTGCGAGCTGAAGTTGGTCAGGAACAGAATCGATGTCTTGATTGCTAGCACTTGACAGTTGAGATCAAAAGCATCACAACGAAAATCGAATGCAGTTGTTGGAAATCGATATCCGAAGATTGCGTTTTGTTGTCTTAGCGTCTTTTCGCAAGCCCTTGCTGACGGATGTGCAAGTGCGAAGCAACTTGCTAGCATGTCTTCAAAAATGGATGTTAATGAAAACGTAAGTCGATCGTTTGCACATGAGAAATTGTTTCTTAGGTCGGAAAAGAACCGTTGGATGAATCCGATGTCCAAGCTGGAGAGCCAAGTGCGTCTAAACGTCGTCGATTGAGCGAAGATAGACCTCATGAAAACGATGTGAATGCGAAGGTAAGAAGTTTCATAAGTTCTATTTTAGTTCCCGTCCAACATCTCACTGTTGAAAACTGGTTCAAGTCGAATTCAAGGGACAACTGGGTCGGGGGTTTGTCATTTGGGGGCGAAGAAAAACTAAATCGGACAAACAACGCTGATACCTCGGTTTTTGGGTGTTCAGTTTTCCTTTCCTGTGATCGGACGACCGGCCGTGATTTTACCGACTTTTTGTCGTCTCCAACCTCACAGATTTGATCTCTGACTGGTGAGCGTTTACCGAACACGTTGGGCGCCGTGGGTGAGATGTAGGGAATATCAGTGGACGGACTGTGTAACTTTTCCTCTCCGTCAATAGCAAACCCAGTTTTCCGTGAACAAATGAAGGGCGAGCATTGTGGTCTTTCTTCATCCACTTAATGGTGGAGGAGGCCTTGGCCGCTTGTTCAGCACGTGCGAGCTTTGACAAGACGATTTGACCTTTTCACTAGACTTTGCATGGCTGTCTAGAACGTTGCTTGTGTTTCAAAGTTCGATTTCAGAGCACAGCAGCAGAAACCGATGGTTGCATATTCAAACGCAAAATAGAAGATCCGTTATCATGGATTGCGGATTATTCCTTCGATGGACGGTTTTTTTTCAATCACGACAGACGGTCTGTTGAAGTGATCGATGTGCTCTATAGGAAACAAAGGTAAGTTACAATACTATTCTTTATTATCGTTTCTGTGCTATTCAGAACACTGAACTTCGATTTTTCGGCAGCAACAATCGATGGAAAGCCGTTGGAAGATGATTTCGGTGTGAAATATTACTGTGCATTTGATCTGGAGACATCACTGGTCTTCTTCATTGGCGACACTACGGGCTATTGTGTGGGAACTGGAGTCACGAACTTCGAACAGTCGACTGTTGTTATCGGGCAGTCGACTGTTCTTATTGCACAGCCAAATCATTTCTACAGTCATTCCACCACTTGCTGCTACGTACGTTTTTTCCCAAAATCTTACCCAGCCAATTTGGAAGATGGAGGGATCTTAACAGTTTCTACGGACCCTGGATATTTTAACTTCGAGATCAAAGTGGATGGTCAAAAGCAAATCCAAGCTGCAAAACTAGATTTCCTGCTTAATAAGCTAATTGTGACGATCGATGAAGAATTTGCGTACAATGTGGCTAAGAAATTTACAGATGACAAAGGCCAACTAACATTATCATCAGTTGAGTTAGACAAAGTGTCATTTGGAACTGGCGAGTGGTCTACATATCCAACGGTCAATTGGGAGGCTACCGACTTTGATGTAAGATGCTTTGTTCTGCATATTTTCATTTGTATATTTATAGGTTTTTTTTACTTTCGATGCTTGTCGTTTTGGAAATCATATTTTTTTTTCCGTCTACAGTCGGTCGACAAAAAAAACTCAAGTTTCGTCGTTGAATTTGGACACATTGGAGTGGAAGGAAACCGGGATCAAGCTGAATGGTTATATTGAAACAATGTCAACTGATGGAGAACGCAGCTTGATCATTCGCATGAGCCGCGATAATTACTTTTACTATTACCACTTCGTAGTCAAGTAAGTTAGCCGGCTAGAACGATCTGAAGTTGTGTTTTCAGCAAACCATACTCGCTATCCACTTGTGCTTGGCATAAGTTGAAGAGCTTAATTGATTCACGACCAGACGCCTACGACTTCATTCTCAGCAAACTTCCGACGAATTTCAGACCACCGCGTCCTATTGAGCACTCTGTTCCACTTTATTCTGCACCATGAGACTCTTTTCTACTACACGTAAATAAATAAACTTGTTGTTATAAGTTGTGAAGATAAACCGCGAGTTTGAGATTCCAAAGAAATCGAACGTAACCTGGAAGCTAAACGATCATCTCACATGGAATCGAGACAATGGAGACCTACAAAATCTTCTAAATGAAACAACTTCTCAAAGTTAACTGACGGGAGTCATGATTTTTGTTTGTGTCGTATAGTTCGGTCGACGTGAGAACTTCTTGTGTAAAGATGATCATTTACAGCTCATATTGGATTGTGGTTTGTTCTTGTTGTTACAAGCGAATCTTTCGCGCGGATTACAGTTCGACGTTCAGGCCATCGAACAAGAAAGTAATGCGATGGCGTCTTTAGCTTCTGGAGCAGTTCTTCCACTTCCTTTCTATTCTAAGATCTTCTTTTGTTGGATTCAAGGTTAAATCTTCAAAGTAGAGACCACAAGAATAGTCATTGACGAAACGGACGGTTCCTTCCAAGTTGCGAATACCATCTTTCGGGCGCAAATTCGAACTTTAACACACAAATCCATTGCGCACCATTGACCCGACGTGGTGAAACTATCAGTTGAAAACATTAGAACATATCGCTTACTCTCTACGCCTTAGAGACATACGTTCATCTTCAGCCAGTTGCGAGGTCGGAACGGTGGGCTTCGAACAAACAGTGAAGTCGCCACCCGTTTTGTTCGTTTGCGAGAAGGACGATTTGCTTGCGTATCGCTGATACATTCGACTGCTTCTCGATTTCTGCGCCTTCAAATACGATTCGCCTAAAAACAACTGGATAAGCAAAGGCAAACGAGTCGAAGCGTGAAGTTTGTATGTCCAGTCTTTTACCAGAAAGAAAACAATCGCTTGTTGGCTTTGAAAAACGGTGTTCGTTGACGATATGTCATTTCCCGTCTATGACTTACCGATCTCTAAACCTGCATAGTGCATCTCTTATTCTTCCTCGACTAGTCGTCCAATCAACACACGCCAAACAAACGATCTTAAACTTTAGTTTGATAACACAACGACAAAGCGGCAACAACATGCCCAAATTTCAACACCAAAAACAAGATCATAAGTCCTTAAGCCATGTCGATGTTGATCTTCTTCGTATTGATCGCGATCAACGTTGCGGCCATCTCCATGAATGAACGGACCATCCAAATCTGTTCTTCTTTCATCTGTCGATCTTCTCGCCTTGTTGAGTGCGTTCGGTTGCATTGGCGGCTTTTTGAAACAAACAAGATCATTCGATTGTAGAAGTCGATCAACTTACACGAACTCTGAGTCGATGTTCCATCTGCTTGACGATCCGTTCGAGTTCGTTGAGTTGCTCCTGGTCGATCGGCTCGTGGCAGTTGACGAATACGAGCTGCTTGCGATTAAGCATTCCAAATCCCGCGCCCGTTGGGAACGAGCAAAGAAGCCGATACTAAAAAGAAGATTTAGATGTGAAACCAGTGGAGAAGTGACCTTTTCCACTCCTCGCTTTGCATTGAGCATTTCCTTTAAGACTTGATGAGGCTGCTCAACCTCGTTCAGTTCCTTGTCAACTTAGAAGATCGGCGAGTTCTGAAAACGAAAGGATTAAAATAGTTAGATCGAATTGACTCACCTTCTAGAAAGTATGTTGGTATTTTGTCATTTGAGTTCGTTTCAACGTATTGACCGTTGTCAGAAGTTGCAACTTGAAGTCGATTTCAAAGGGTTGAGAACACTTCGGCAAAGAGAGCAGTTGGACAACGGGTGAGAACATGGCATTAATCGGTAACGGATGCTTCACTTAGAGAACATTTCTTTTTGCTTTTTCGAAGAGCCAAGCAGAACACTC
This sequence comes from Aphelenchoides besseyi, assembly GCA_024699855.1. Classification (NCBI taxonomy): domain Eukaryota; kingdom Metazoa; phylum Nematoda; class Chromadorea; order Rhabditida; family Aphelenchoididae; genus Aphelenchoides; species Aphelenchoides besseyi. Next base: position 14,245,817 of record JAMPIQ010000002.1, read on the forward strand.
GGACGGCGTTCGTTTGAAGCCTCCAGCCGTTTTTTGTGCTCTTTGGTTTTGACGACGGTTTCCGTTGAGTTCGTGTGCCCTCGCACACTGCAATTGTACATGAATGAAAGAATGCAAAGACAATATCTGAAGTTCTATTGAAATCATAATAGCTAACAGGTCATTTGAAATGTACGATTTTTGAGTTGCTTCTACTGTAGACTCGTTTCAATTATTCTTTACAGCTAACATTGTGATTTCGATCGTTTATTTAGAACTTAAGTAGTGGTTAATTAGTCAGTAGCTACGCGTACAGTTGGAATGGGCGAATAGAAACTCGTCAAGGCGTGTTGTTCAACAATCATGCTCGACTTCTGACGAGGTAGAATACAACAATCAACGTGAAAGAATCTGCTGCAAAATCGCGCAGTTGTTATTCGGTATTGTTTTATAACGAAGAGTGAAATGAGAGCATCAAACAGCGGACTGGTTGCAAGACACAATTGTGTTGTCACAATGACGTTTTCATGAGTAATCGGTTGAACCAGCAATAAGGCTGATGACAAGAACAAAAATGCCGGGACCTAAAATTACACGTTGACTTTGACTAACTACAAACGAAATCACCTGACAAAGAAGAGGTACAAGTGCCTGAATCAACGTTGCAAGGGCAATCTGACGCGTCTCCAACAGTCTCGTGCGGTCATGAAGCGACTGAACGACCGATATATGTAATGCGACCATTCGAAACACAAGAATGTTCGAAACGAACGTGACCACGTGAGCAAAAACCGTCAACAATGCGAAGCCAAAGAATAGCCATTTAGCCACATCTGTCTAGCTAGTGATTTGATTCCACTATTCCTCTTAACAATCATTAGCTTTGCGAGACACGATGACAACGGCTCGACGACCCGCAAAATACTAAACACGGTTGTACAAAACAATAAGAGTTCTATCTGTTACCTGATCATAAATTTTTGGTTGTGATGCTGCAACTACGCGGAAATCGAAATCGGAACGAGCGCGCAAATCAGCAAACCAAAACTTCCATAATAAGCAATTGCCGACCAGGCCATTGAAGTGGTGGAAATATGACTTCGATCCAAATTAACATAGCCCATGAACATGTACAGGAGTGCTGTAACTACGAGAGTAATCAAGTTAAGAAGCTGAATGCGCACCGCAAACAATATCGACTACAGCCAAATTTGCAATGAAATGACGATAGTCTCCTTGAATGTTAATACTAATATACATCGTAAACGCATTGGTGACCAGCCCTAAAACATTCGCTTGCGTATGAAGTGTAGTCGATGAACTCACCCAAGAACGCTGTGGTGATAACCAAAATAGCGATTAAGGTCCGAAAAACCTCTGGATCTGATTGGTAAGCAGCTCGAAGAGCGAGATGAATCTCCACATCGTTGAGATCGGTGGAGTTAACGAAATAATCCTCGTCGTAAATATCCTGTGATGTGTGAGTCGACGCTTCATACTCAACGCTCGTCCAACTCATGATCGAATGCGTTCAACAAGCGCACTGATTCTCTACACACGTTGTACGGCCATTCGATTGACCAACAGTTCAACGGACGTTTATTCGGCATGTCATTTCGAGTGCAGCGTTAACAACTATGCCTGAAAACAACGTTCGCTATGCTTCACGAAATCCGCAGTTATTAAAACAACGGGACTACAAACGCGAGAAAATGGATAGGACAGTTGAGCAAACATACGAAAAGTGTTCACGCAAAAGCAATCGCAATTTTATTGGCAGTTCATATTAAAACTTTTTCTTCACTTCACTTCTGCTTCTCAACTTTCGAAACGACGTAACAAGGAAGAATATTAAAATGAAGCCAAAATAACCAGAAGTCATGGGATCCTCAGCAAATTTGATTTGTGCTCATGAAACGAATGCGGTCACGAACTGAAACATCAAGACTAACAGAACTACAAACCCAAGAGTTTTGGATTTTTAGTCAACCAAGTTGTTTTTAGGCTCAGGCATTAGATCACGATTCAACGAACACATGAAACGCCTTCGATTCTTGGATTGTACGAAGCGTTTGAGTTCGATTGTTGACGAAAAAGCGAATTGCGACGTCATCGACACTCGGTTTTATTTGCGTAATAAGCCACGGAGATGTAGACTGTTGAGGTCGTTTTAACTGCAACCTTCGTGTGTGTATTAGATTACCACCAAATTACTATCGGGTGATGTCTTTTTCCAATTTTGGAGTACTTGACATCGAGTTAACACGTAACACCGAACAGCAATCGGTCACTCCAAAACTATGAGATCGAAATGAGAGGGCCAAGAAAACGGCCAATCAGAATCTGTGTACTGATGTTTCCGTTGTCGTGAATTCCCTATTGAAGGCAAATAACCGGTCAAAGAACTGAAGACTCGACATCAGAAGCGTATAAGATTACACAAACAACCAAAATTTAGTCTGAAGCGGATATTAACATCGAAGTCAAATGGCACACATTGTTCTCTGAACAATAAAACGCAAATCAACTCTTGAAATTTGTTGTGCGAAAAGATGGTACGTAAAACGAACGGTCGTTGTAGTTGGACGTTTGAGTTCCACGGCGGACGTTGCGCGAATGTTTGGACTTTGGATTTGCACTTGAACTTGGTCGAGGCAAACGATTCATAAGAATTTGGTTATAACTCGCTCGGGTTTCGGAGTTCAATTTGGTTTCCTGACTCTTACAGTGAAAGTAAGCGTTTCTGAAGATGGCTGAACATCCAACTAACCATACGGTTCGCATTCCAATGAGCCTGCGTGTAAGATGACGATTGCTCACTCCAATTTCAACCGCCGAGTTTTGCTCTTACGTTTGTTCGCTCTCACCACTTTTTGTCGCAAAGACAAACATCTAAATGGTGATCTGTTGGAATCTTGGAAGTCCGAAGAGCGTGCAATGAAATGGAAATTAGAGACGAATTAGTGAAAAATGGGTTGCATTCCGGGCATTGAGTCTGGCCAAGGAATGCAAAGAACTGGAAAACGTTTAGTTTTCGAATGAGTTTTACGGAAAGAAGTTCTCCATCAAAAACTCATTAGTCTGCTCTCTTATCTATTAGCCAGCAAAGAGGATTAATGTCTGTACTTGAATTGGAAATGGCAGTCAATTACGAATCGATGAGTAGTTGAAACGTTCGATCAGCTCATAACATCGACAAGAAATAAAGCTAATCCACAGAATCTTAATTGAAATCAAAAACACGAATATTGACTGGACAACAGATTTGAAAGGCAACGGCCAGTCAAGCGGCCTTAAGTTCATTGTTGCAAATGAATGATGTTGACGTTCTTTTGTCTGCTCGACTTTCAATCCTTGTTTTCGAAGCCGAATTTCTAAACCTCAGACGACCTACGCTTGTTCGTGTCTTCTCGTCCGATGGGCGGAGAATCGTTTTCCCGTCTGTTGTGTCGTCGGTTGAAACTACACGATTTTACGCAGAATAACGAATCATTTTGAAGGCCTGCTCAGTTTTACAGTAAAAAATGAACTTGTACGTCGCAAAGACCAATTCTCTCACGACACAATGGAATGGAGTTTCGGTTCTTGCAAAAGTCGTTTATTTTCCTATGGGGGCGAAACAGAAATCATTTACGCACGTCGACACTCGACTTCAAGCACAAACGCTCATCATCGTGTTTCTAGAGTTTCTCAGCTTAAGCTCGTTCAGTCATGCGTTTAGCACTCACTCGTTCAGCTTCCAACTTTGTTAATAACCAGCAAGTCCATTCCAGTTGTAAAGCCTTTATTCAACTGAATACAAAGAGACATCTTTAGACGAGTGGAAAAGATCAGCGGACGTTAGAAAGTGACTGTAGAGTTTTGACTTGCTGTTTTAGCGAATAGCAAATTCGTTAGAGTTTTAAAAAAATCAAATGAAAGAAAAAACAAAATTTGAAAACCGTGGAGTGAATAAGTTCTTTTAGCTGAGTTGAAAACTGAGAGCAAAATAGAGATCTTTTGGTACGACTGAGATGATAAAAATCAACAACAATGATAACTTACGATATGCAAAGACAATTTGCGCATTCACATACAACATCTTCGAGTTTAAATCACAGACGCTCAACGTGACAATCAAACGCTTAGCGTTCATCGAGAAAACGCCGTTTCTAGGCTGAAATCAATCCGTTACTTACGAGCGTTCTGTTGACTAACCTGAAGTCCCTTCGTCACTTGAAAAGTCTAACTTGCGTTTCGAAGGCGGTTTAGGCTTCGGCGATCTGTCTTGTAATTCAACTTTCTTACCAGCTGTAGGAGAAAGTGGCAACGCCTGTGGACGAGGTTTTTTTCGAAGAGGAGTGCATAAAATGTCAAGCATTCGGGATTCTTTGTCACTTGTCGGTGTCCTCTCCTTCGGTGTCGTATAACCGCTGGTTGTCGCCTTCAGTTCGGACAGATGGTAGGTATCGATACGTGGACCACTTGAACCCATTTGTGATGTTCCAGGCATTGACTGCTGACTGAGAGGATAATAATGGCCGGCAATAGTACGTCGATCAGATTTCACTCTTCTCACAGCCGCCTGATCCTTCTCTGGACAACAAACTAACGGCGTGAGGTTGACGATATCATCGTTTGAAGGTGCCTGAAAGAAGTTTAATTCAAATGAAATGTATAACTTACAGATCGGCGTAACGGTGAACTTGTGTTCGTATTGGCGGAAACAGGTTGAAAGCGGACGCTACGTGGTGAAGGTCGATCAAAATTTAATCCATCATCCTTCAGCGTCGTGTAGTAAACACCATGAGGACACACGCGCACAATGTCCTGAGGATAATCGATCAAATGCTTGATAATAGGGCGACCAACTAACGGGCGAAGTTCACTAGGAAATTTCATGTCATTATTATGAAACTGAAACAAGATGAGTTAGAATTCTTCCATTAATCAAACTTACTCGAACACATATTATTGACATGTCGTCCCTTTGTAATGCGCCATAGCTTCCACGAGCATCGCGAAGTAACAGCTGTGCAAAATTGGACGGCATTTTCTAGAACACAAATGAAAAAGAATTTTTTAATTTCACTTACATTAATGATGGCCGCTCTGAGTGTGCGGCCAATGCGATTTACCGGCATAACGGCCGTCTTGGAACTTAGCAATAGTACGACTTTGTCTTCATTCTTGTTGATGACATGAACCAAACATTGAGGTTCCGGGCTCACCATGTACTTCTGAGTTTCTTCATTGTACGACCAGTAGTCACCTAACGATCTCGTTCTTTTTAGCTCTATTGCCTCCCTAACGGTTTCCTTTTTAAATCTACCTTTAATGGTTAGATCAAAGTTTAGCGTCGGTTGTATTGCATCACCAAACAGTTGTCCACCTGCTTTTTCAATTCGACGCCGTTCGTCGGGGTCGGACGTCTTGTGATCTGTTGTCAATTGAACGTGTGCTTCTAAAATCTTTCTTTAAAAGGTTTTAAACTGGGTAACAAACCTGTTTTTCTGACCAAAATAATCCGGCTATCACCCACATGAGCGATATAAATTCGATCATTTCGAATAAGCGCACAACTGCACGTCGTTCCGGACCTTGACGGGTAACCAGATACCCTTCGAGGCCAATCGGCGGCCTTCTCCTGCATATCCTCCTGAATCTTCCAAAACGCGTCCTTCATAGCATCCAGAACATCCTGGTCATTGGCAGTTTCAAAATTTATCATCTCCTATAAAAACACGAATACCGAAACATTTGAAAAATAATATACCTTGATTGTTGGCCACAGCGTCTTTGTAACGTGTTTAACTGCTTCTCGTCCATTGTGTCCTACAATACAAACATTACAAACAGAGACTAACTATTACTTCTTACCTGATAGTATTGCAAAAAAGGAAACACAGGTGTTGTTTTGATTCACAAGACGCTCGATGACCATTCCATCGGCCTGGTCGATGTCGTGGCCCTAGAAATAAGTCGCGGTCAATGGAGGTTGAATCTCGATTAAACCAACTTTGCTCGACGCCATGGAGACCGACAAAAACATTGTTGTTGATTTGCTGAAATAGTGAATGTTAGTAATCGCGACACGAACAAAAACTTCGAATATCCGGTGATATTCTTCACGAACACGAAAACAACGAACACGGAAACCACGAACCCGCTCACAAATCATGTTGATTGCCGCAGAAATGCACGGCGAATCTCAGCACTCAACTTTCATTTCAAGAGCAAAACAATGTCCCTACATTCTTGTTAGTTGCACAACCACAGAGTTTCTATCTGTTGAACGAAGTTTATTGGCTTGCTATTATATCACTCATGCATCTTGTTGAACAGACAACCTCCCACTTGCAATTGAAGTGATTGAAATGCCTAAGATCTTTGTGTTTATTGCTTCTCGATCTTACAGAAAAACACTCAATACTCGTAGTTTATTACCACATGAACCGTTGCACATTCTCCGGCTCGTTGGCCCACACAAATGGCCGATTCAGAAACAAATCGATGGTAAAAAAGTTCACAACAACATGGGCGAGAATCTCCAGACAAACAAGAAGGGTGTTATTCTGGTGGAAGTTGATTCGAGCTATGCTGTACGGAATGATATAATATCGGAACTCGACCAAATGAGCGGGAATAAGACACAAACAGACGGAGATTACACCGCAGAGTAGGGTGAACAAACGAACATGTTTTAGGGCGACGTAAATGAACGCAAAAGAAACAATGTAGAAAGGAATCGTAACAAACTTGTAGATCGGGTCTTTGAGGAACCAACGTCGCCAAATGTAGAAAGTGAAATGACGATTATCGGCAAGAAGATAGGGATGCTTTCGTAGGAGAATCGATGGACGGCCGGCACCATCAGCAGACCAATGAACATGTAGATCACAAAGTTTCGATAGATGTGACGAAGTACCGGACGCCAATATTGTAGCACTAAAGGAGCAGAGCTGGACAACGTAAACAAAGCGAAATAGAATAACTGTGGCAAGTGAAAGTGCATTCGATGAGCAGTTCGATCACCGAGTACGACACCGTTATTGGTCAACATAAACAAAAGAAAACCAAACCCGAGGACGGCGAAAGCCCGATGGCGGAGAACACAACGAAAAGTCGACGTGAACGGTTTTTTCGCATCGAATTCGTTTTGTAGATTACAAAGACAGTAGAAAGCAGCCCAAACAATGTTGGTCTGACGACTGAAAACAGAGAATGTGAAGACTAAAGCAGCTAACGTGGGGCTCGCAGTGCCGAGACCATAGGTAACAAGTGTTAAGGAGAGTAGATCGGTGTAGAACAAAATCGATGTTTCGAACAAGACGGGCAACAACAGAATGGCAATGGAGCACAAAATCGCATCTTGGAAGTTGTTCCGCGTACTTCGGCTCAGACGTAAACGTGTCAATCCAACGAACGTGAGCGGAATGATTGCCGAGTTGAGGAAACGTTCTCGTCCACAGAAGCCAGTCCACGCGGCTATAACGTAAATGAGTGGCGGTGTGGTGATCATTTGATTCCAGTAGGTGAAGTTGCCATTGCAATACTCTCGAGTTTGGTTGACGTGAAAGATCTCGTCCATGTACGGATCGGGCACGCGTTTGTAGAAGAGGTTGACGAGAAAGGTGTGTAGAATTCCGAAGCTGAATGCAGCCACCCATTTGATTAAGTAGATGTGGGCCAATTTGCGCGATGAATACGATGAGCCGCTGGGTTGTCCGCCATTTCCTCTAGACCTTGATCGTGTCTCCATCAATGATCGCCATGAAGTGGAAACTGAAAACGAACGAAGTAGAAACTCGAGATTTGGCAAACAACACGGAGGTCGGAAGACGAAGAAGTGACAAAATTGCGGGCGAAATTGCGATAAAATTTCTTTCAGTTCTGATCACACTAATCAGTTCTGACATGAAATCGAGTTTGTTGTTGAGATCCGTCGGAGTTTGCTGCAGTGTAAAAGTGAGTGCATCAGAAGGCTAATCGATCGTGTAATTCGGCTTCTCTACAATAGAGTTCCGACGGGTTTCGTCAGAATCGTTGCTGGTTCATTAGATTGAAATTCAGTTCCCGTAGTTTTGGTTCGAACAGGAAATCCACGTCTAAACAACCGAACAGCACTCGGAGAGGTTTTGGTCTCCTGAGCCGAATGGCAGATGACTGTGAGTTTCAAGTTTCGATCAAAAGCTCCAACGAGTTGTCTTCAAGTGTTGTGAACGTTGGTTTTAGAACTCGCAGGCTCAGCCACAAGACCGCCGATCAAAACGACGACTCGAAACGGACAACCGCGATTAAGTCAATGATTGACGGCATTTTCGTTGAAGATTCGCACAACAATGTCGATGCCAAAGTATTGTATTGGAGAACGATGTTCACGAAGATTTTATTTACATTCAACTACCGTTCCTAGAAATGAACAAAAACACCATAGTGCCAACGACCATAAAATGCCAATTGATTGACTAGAGGATTGAGTTGATAAAGAAATCAAATGCTCAACGCTTTTACTGAACTGCCTTCAATGTGCAATGAAAAAATGAAAAATAATACAAGACTGAGAACAATCAAAAACAAAATTTCGGATAGAAATGATCATCAACGATAAAAATGCCGTGCGAAGAAAATGCGAATTTAACAAAAGGATTATTATGGCAAGGCAACATAAATACAAAGAAAAAGGGATCGAAATAAACAGATGAACAATTACGTACCGGCGTTGAACATCGAGAGTTTAATACATGAAGTTTTGGCAACAGACGATCGACTGACTAATGCGAATTGAATGCCCGTGTTTGCGAAACAAAGAAAAAGACCGAATGGAATGAGTTTGGGCACTTTTGGAATACCACCAGTAGGATAATGTCACCGGGATTTTGACTTCTAAATCAATCAAATTTCTGCCAATTTTGGAAACTCGGCGACGAAGTTGACTGATGAGTGATTCCGTTTGGTTTTGACAACGCGAAAAGATTCGCACTGGACGGTGTTGCACTCGTTGACGGTTGGGTTGACGGGAATCCCGAATTGGATTTGAGAAAATCGTCGAAATTAAGCTCTTTGGTGGGCGTGGGATCCGAGAAGTCGATCAGGTCGAGTTCATCTTCGATTTCAGCATCAGCTGAACGCGGCGAACTTTCCTCTTCCTCTTCTTGCCATTCGTTCGACATTCCAACACCGAATTGGCTTGTGTCCACGGACATTGGATCAATGTGCTGGACTTTCTTTTTCCTTCTGTTCTTCGGAGTCAAACGAAACTTTTCTTTTAACTAAAAGCGATCATGTAAACTTTCTATATTGAAGAATTCAACTAACCGACATCCCTTGCATTCGCTCTTTCAACGATCCAATAACTTCCGTTGCATTGTCCTTCATCTAAACGACCAATTAGCAACCAACAGATAAGAGATTGAATAAGCAAACAACGTGCACTTACATTGCTTACAGCATTTTGAAATGCTTCAGGCGTATTGGTTTGCAAAAACTGGAAAAAAGCATAAAGTAAAAACATAAAGACAGAGAAAGTGGCAGAAATATAAGCAAACATGGACATGAGTGTAAAGTCCAGTTCCACTTACTCGTGTATACTGATTTCGCTCGACATTTGTGATCTCCCGTTCAAATTCTTCGTCCATGATCCGATGAACATTCGTCGGGTTTAAGCGATCAGTCACGAACTAAAACACAATCAACATCAAAAACTAAGTGTTTTCCTGAAATATACCCCATTAAAATAGGAAACTCCATTTTCAATTAGAACTGAACGTAGAAATGGCTGCAAAGAAGTTCTACTTTTCTCGACAAAACGTTCGAGATTATACACAAGCTCTAAAAATTAGGTTCATTTCTTTTGTTGAGTTTCTGCATACCGTGCGTTTCTGTATTCTCGATGTATCCGGACTTGTAGCGACCAAAAAGCATCGCAAAAGCGCGTAGAAATGTTCGTGGAAAGTTGTCGGAGTGAAATGAATTCGAACGGACCTTCAGATTCTGTTTCAAGTAATCGTACACTTCTCGGGGCAACCGTTCGTGTTGAGCCGATTCGTAGACTTTGGTATCCAAATCGAACAGTACGTATTCACTCCAATTCTGTCGATCGGTTGCTGACTCAAAAATCTTCTTCGGAATTCCGATGATGTAAGGCATCGGCATGGTGAGATACTCGAGCATTTGAGTGGTAAACAGTGGAATAAAGACATATTGCCTGAAAGTAAAGAATACAATTAAATCTAAATCGTAGAACATACCAATGAAATGGATAAAGTATCTTCAGTAGTGCGAAACAACAAGCAGTCAATTGACCAAATTTTGATCCAGTAATGAGTATGCGACGTTCGAATAGAAGGGCCGTAAAGAGGGCAATCATTTGATCGTCTTCAACCAAATTGAAGAACTCCATTAAAATCTTGTCGTTGTTCAACATCGACAACACACGTTCACTTGGAATTTGTCCCGAGAATCGCTGGAATAATTGGTAAGTATAACTTCTGTGATAAAAGCTTACCAAATTCTTCGGTACTTGACTTAGAACAAGTTTCTCTCCGGGTTCCGGAACTTCTAGATGATACCCATTTGATAGAATCGCTTCCACATTCTCCTGCAAACATTGCACATAGACTGATTATAAACTCTCTCTCACCTGACCATTCCTCATAGCTCGAGCCATTCCGAGATGATTCAAAAGGCTGTAAAACAACGAGTGATAACAGTAACCACTGAAACAACTCTTGATGATCCTCTGCAAGCTTTCAATTGCTTACGATAAGATGCACGCACAGATTCCGGATGACGGAGAGAATCGACAATACGCATAAGTAAAATTTCCCGTGCCTTCAGTTATCACAAACGTAAATTGTTGTACTGCAGCGCTGTCCAATCTAAAAGTAAGCTCAAACAAAAATGAAAAGAACAAAACTACCCGTCGTTTGTTGCATCAATTTTTCCACAAGGAAAAGCAAATTGAGGAATCAGCGAGAGAATCGATTGATTGCCGAAATCTGGGGGATAACTGTAAATGATTGGAAGATTGGCACCACGCCCGTCAACTTCGCAGTAAACGTCGAACAACGTCACGACGTCCTTCCTAAACAAAATTTCTGTGTACAAACGTTGTTTTTCACCTACCGATGTCGATTGTAACGTGTTTCCGGCTCTTCTGGATGCTGTACGGCGCGTAGTATCCATTTCTGATCACCGAACATTCCTGTATTAACCCTGAAAAGTGAGTTGAACAAACTTGTTGGCTTTAACTAAATGCCATTCGCTTACATTAACATCTCGAAATGTTACTAGTAATAAAAATCATAACAAGAAGTCACAAAAGACCGCAACCAGTCAATTCACATGTTTTGTACGTGCAAATTTACCCGCAAAAAGACTTATGATCGCGAGAGCAAAACAGCCGAGTCATCAGGACGATGGTCCAAAGCTCTTGACTTATGACACATCGGAGAATAGCCGAATGTAAACTAAGCGACCGATTCGAACTCGTTTAATATTCTCTTGAACGAATTGCAATCAAAGAAGGAAGACGAGATAAAATTGTTGAATGAAGAAAAATTGTTGGAAAATCAGAACCACCTTTCGAGAACCTTTCAAATGATCAGTCAACAGAAAAAAGACAAATTTAGTGGAAAAAAAGTCTTCCAAATGGTTTATCGATAAATACCGTTATTCGGGGATTCTCTTCATCCGCGCCAACAATCTCGTTTCGTTTGATAAACACGCACGTCGAGGGAAATCGATAGGTCGGCCACTCGTTTAGCACTTCGCTCATTCACGTCTTCGCAATGTTGTTGCCGTTTCGAAGATTTGTTGTTCGGTCTTTCGTTGCGTCAAATTCAATTTGTACATTGCTGGATTCTAGCTCCCGTATGCAGAGTCAAAGACGAGGACCAGTGGTTTAGAAGTTAGTGCCGTTTATTCTAATTCTCTTGCTGCAAACACAAGAATGTCCGACGGAATGTGGAATGATTTGACCGAAAATTTGCTATGCGATATGCGGACCCACGTACGAAATCTACAGGAACGGGTTGTTGAAGCGGGTGAAGTGCTGGAACAAAGTCAAGGAGTGAACGAGAAGATTGCCGTGATGCGAGAGGTAAGCTCCGATTCTCGGACGAATAGAAACCCAATCATTCGATTTCAGTACAAAGACGAAGCGAGCACAGTGAACTCGTGTTTTCGTGGAAAAGATCGACCGGGACTCGTACGAAGTTTGCAGCACGAAAACCGTCAGATTCTCGCACTTCAAGAAGAAAATCGACAAATGAAATTGGCGTTGGAAGACGTTCAACGAGGTATGTCGTTGATCATGGAGAAACATCGAAAAGCAGTACGCAACTTCGAGCGTAGTAACGCACTTTTCGAATTGGTTCAGAAACGATACGATATGGTATGTTGTAATGGGAATACAAGTGTTTAAGTGTTTGCTTAGTCTCAAAAGAACAACGTCTACGAAAAGCGATTCTACGAACTGGTCGATTTTGTTGACGGGATTCTGAAGAAAATGGCCGAACAACACGCTCAAGAAGTGGAGGTTTGTGAACTAATTCGTCTATTCAAATCATGTGTTTTGATTAGCAATACTCATCGGTTTGTGCTGAAAATGCGTATCTTCGTCAAGCGCTGATTGCTAAAGGTATCGACGTATCATCGTCCAATTTGGATCATGTCCCAATCACATGACTTCTCGTGTATCTAAATGAACAATAAACTATTATCGTACTTTGTTTACGTCAATTTTTGGCTAAATTCGGTTATTTCATTCGAGTCACTAAACGACGAAATCGAAAGTAACTTTTGTAGTCGAATAATGGACTCAACTTGATCATAAATGCATGAATTGGCAGAAGCGTCGAAGAGACAGAAAAGAAAACTTGATTACGTTTGCTAATCTTTTTGTTTTGCTCGTAGCACTCATAGAGTGATGTGCTTGTACGATTATTGGAAGAATATCTTCGAATTTGAGTCACGAATTCTGTAGCGTTGAAATTGCCTTCAGTTCTTCCGCATCTACTGCTTTGTGTTCGGAAGTCGAACACGTCGTAGGAATTCGAACGTTGTGGAAACGAAAGTCGCGCTTGACTGAATACGGTAAGAAATTGGTCCATTCATTTGAATACGAACCTTTTGTTTGATGGCACAATACAAATGACGCAACAAAAGACTTCGAGAGATGTTGAATCGTCAATGTTTCACGATGTGTTTCTTTGAACTTTGACTGAAAACCGTTCATACGACCATTGAAAGGCTTTAATCATGACATTGCTGTACGTTCCATACGTTGTTAATGCAAAACTTATTTCACATTCATCGCAAATATCGGAACCTGATCTTCTTGGAATCTTCGGAATTAAAAATGCATGAAAACTGATCTTCATTGCTGAGTCCTAAGAAAGACCGACTTTTCTGTCGTCTAAGTTTCTCTTATCGTAAAGCGTAGATTAAGAGGGTTTTCGTATTCGAAATGTTTAAACAATGACGAAAAGACCTACGGTTCAGACGAATCGAATCCTTGGACCATTCAGTCACGATATTCATTACCATTTTGCGTGTCAAGTAGGAAGTTCAGACAGAGATGTTCTCGTAATCAACAACAACTTTACTCGTACGTAGTTTTGTGTATGTAAACAAAGATGTTTTCATGATCGACGAAATTTATCTAAGAACCGGAACAACGTCATTTTGTGCGGGGGAGAATCAGATTTGCTTTGAAGATTATATTTGGATGATTTTCTGGTCGTCTTTCGCATCTTACAGCAACCCTACGAAGTAAGCGTCTCGTATGAAGGCGGAGCCTAAAGGTAGGCGGCCATTGCTGTCCACGTATTCTGTGGCGAGTTTGTGCTTTCGGTTACTGTTGGTTTGTTGGTTAGGGTTGTCCATCGACCAATTTAACCGTCTTATTTTGTACTTATACGAAGACGTACGTGAATATCCATCTCATTCTTCTTAGTTTCGATACAAATGAAATTTGTCGGTTAATACCTTCGTAATAACTGTGGTCGATGGTTACCACAACGTTTCGTAATAAACGTTTCTTGGCACTCGACTATCAATTTAGCCACAGTAGTGCATCAATTCTTTAAGATAATCCGAATCTTTCCAGTTCACATCCGCGTCTTTTGGCTTGAGATTGAAAGCTACTTTTGCAACGAGTCGCATCTATAGTTAAATTCAATTGTCTTAGTTCGCATCGTCTGTTCTCGTATTAGGACAACTATTGAGAAAAATCACGTTTCTTGCAAGAGTTAATGTCGCGTGACAAATCGAAGAACAACCGCTTAGTGTTATTGTTTGGCTTCCAACAAAGTGACGACATGGCAAATTTTGTAGGAAGATGTCGAAAAGTTTGATTGATAAACTCTTCCCGGTTCTGTCCTCAGTTTTCCGTCCTCTTCGAATTAGCATTTCATAACGTTGGGCGACTGTTTAATCAACTTCGAGTAACATGAGTGAAATTGAATTAAGAGCCACAAACAATAAAGAGCACGATTTCGGTGGTGTCACTTTAATTTGATTTCGAGTCCAATTCAAATTCGTACTATTGGATTGAAGTTAATCGAGTTTCTCGTATTGTCAAACTTAACCCCCGATGTTCAGTCCACAACACCGTGAACGTTCGCGACGACGTGGCGGAAATATAATCGGTGGGGCTTCCGGTTTTCGATGAAAAGGAAGTGCAGACGTTCTGGAAGAACGATAAGTTCAAGAAATATTCTTCGAATCCATAGTTCTCATAGACCAGATGTTTGATCGTAGGTCTTCTTTCGACTGGTTGAATTTCATAGCTTTTTCTCGAATGCCGTCAACTAACAATATGATATCATGTGTTCGTGTGTTCCGTGATAAGTCCAAGATACAATCCACTTATTATTGTATTTAGAACTTCAAATTTCGATTACTGTTGTTTCTATTGCCAATATGTCGAGCAGCATAAAATTCGCAATCTTCAGTGTTCTCATTTTTGGAGTGCTCATGGAACTCGTTGTTTCTCGAAGTATCTATTCCGCTGATGGTATGATTCTTTCCACCAGACAATCTATTTCATTAAACCTTTTTAGACAACGAGAACGGTGCTGTTCTTGGTGAACCTTTGTCCTTTCCGATGATTTACGGAAACGAAATGAACAACAATTTGGAACGTCGATTTGCTGCAATGAACGAAGAGCCATCGATTTTCACTCAGAAAAGGGCAATGATGAGATTGGGAAAACGAGCTATGTTGAGGCTTGGCAAAAAGCGTAGTGTCGGTCTAATGGACAAAAGAGCTCGATTAAGACTTGGTTGATTTTCATTATTGCTTCCACTGGCATCTTAGTTACGTTCCTATTTCACTCAACCGACAAACGGTTGAAAAAACAACAACCATATTGCTTTTTATGCATATATCCATCTTACTATCGGTCACAATTCCCAGCGCCCAAATTAGTTTGTTCGAGGTTGCTCTTGAGTTCGACCACCAAACGATAACCGTCATTCCCGTTTGTACTTATATGTTTGCATCTTTTTTGTTTAACCACTTCAAAACCCCAAAGTATTTGTATATCAAACTCATTATCAAACCATTACAAAATGAACTCGTTTTCTAATTGTCAAACTCATGTGACGGCCGCTGTTAATAAATGGACTGATAGCTGTTAATTAGTGTTACAGTAAGATCAACTAATCGTTCTCGCAAACTTGAAAAACAAACGTTGCAGAATGCTCATGGTCTCAAGACCGTGTGAATCTAAATGGAGTGGGACCTTAAAATTAACTTTCGTGTTAATGGATTAACCCGCATACTTTAGACCTCAACTGTAATCCTTCCGTCGTGGGTCAAGAATGTTAGATTCGAAGTAGCAAGCAACTGACATAATCTCATTGACAGCATGCAAACACTTAATTCCTGCCGGTTATTTTAAGAAAACATCAAAAATGTTTCAGCTTGCAATCTTAATTCCCATCTTAACCTATTAATACAACGACTACGGTAACTGTTTGTTGCAAGGTCTGATTGCTGAGAGCGCCAAAATTAGCGTTTTTAATAAGATGCGGAGCGATGGTTGTCGTGGAAAATCGTTAAGTGGCATCATCATCAGCCGCAAAACAGTCACATTGAGAATTTTTTTGGCGCCATGCGATTTCGCCGTTTGACCTCCGGGCGATTGAATTCGGCGATGCCGTCGATTTTCCCGTTTTCATCTTCTGGAAGTGCTCGTTGATTTACGACAGGGAGCAATAAGTTTCGACGTGTGTTTTCTTACCGTCAACGAAACAGGTCGAATCCACCGAAAGTGAAAACTCGCGATCCGAGATCAACAATTTCAACAAACGCGTTCTCACGTCGACGTGCGAAAGCCTCCAAAACAAAGTTTATTTGGATTCAAATATAGCAGAGCGATTGTTGCGAAAGTCATGGCCCATTATCGTAGACTTCAGTTGGCTATCGTCCAACTGCTAACTGTTTCCTTCGCTTATGTACTGTCTGTTGAAGTGCCATTTGGTGAGTTGTACGAAAACACCCAAAAATATTCTTTTTTGTAGGCAACCAGTGTTTTGAGTTAACTGATCACCGCGGTATTTCGAACAGCGAACCGATAGCCGAATTGTGGAACGTGAATCCATTCGAGTGTCTTGCTTATTGTGTTCGAAGTGCATCGAAAAGCGGGGTAAGTTGTTTCCATCTTTTTGTTTTAATCCACGGTCATAGGACGGTTGTGCATCTGTTGTCTATCATAAACGTTTCTTCACTTGTCAACTGTACAATCACGATGGAATCTACAATGGTTCTCGACTTGTGTTCGCCGCCGGTCACGAACACTACAAACGAACCTCATTTGAAGGTGAATGTGCCGACAAACAAGGTAATGAGTCAGTGTGTTTACTGCTCCTAACTTCCTTATAGAGCCAACTCGCGGATATCCTCAGGGACAAAACCGACGATCGAAAGCTCTTGCGCAAACTTCCTACCCATTAGACCAGACATCCAATCTTACCGTTCTTGACGAGAAATCTACGGGGCCAATTAAAGTCGAGCCGAAACCGCGTGTCGACGGTCTACTCTTTTCTAATCCGCCGGTTTCCAAAAGTAAGTTACGTTCTTCCTGCTTCCGAACCTTTTGACGTTGGTATCCGAAGAATCGAGTCGCTTGAATTGACGTAATCAAACCGATAAGGATTCAGTCTACAAAGACGCTAATTCTCATACCTGCGAAGAAAGTCGAAGACACAAAGAATAGACGAAGATTAACCGTGGTCGTAGTGTCAATTTCGTTACCCGTGTTGGCGTTTAATCGAAAACCAAAATAGCAACAGAAATTCAATTAGTCACGAGTTTAATTAAATCAATAGAAGTTTTGGCCTCCAAGAAAACTTATTTATAAATGAAATTTACATCGAAATACTTGAAATTTCAGCGTGTCCACGTGGTCAAAAAACAAATTTCTTTGCGATTTCATCGTATGTTATTCATTCCACAGAGCCGAGAGCGGTGGTCAATAGCATTGATCAGGAAGCCTGTTTGATGTACTGTGAACACAACATCGTAAGTTTTTGGTCGAAGTAAAAGAGCATACTTCATATCGTAAGCAACGACAAAGAAACGTCGTTGAAACAATCTTTTCGGTTTGTAATTGACTCCCCCGCAAAACTGTCGGAAACATCAACAAAAACCCGGACATTTGTTCTTCGAATGTTGGAAGTATTTTCGCTTATAATCGATAGCTTAAAGTTCAATGTACCTCCGAAACAAAACCTTCAAGTGGATGCTCAAAAAAAGCAAATAGCCTTCAAAAAACTTTCAAAGATCTTCGGAAATGAGCGCTTTTCAGAATGCTATTGGCGATCGATCGCCGTGTATTGTTGCAGTTTACGACAAAGACGAAGAAACTTGCAAGTTGTATGATGAACGTGTCAAAGAACTCGGCGTTTTGACTCCTCTTCAATTCAACAGCACCAAACAAACGGCGAGCGAAAAGTTCTGTATTGACGGTACTCGTAGTTTGATCTAACGTGTTCAACGATCGGATTTAGAGTCTCATGCTTGTGTGTCCGGCTATGTGCACATGATCTATCACAAACGAAAGATCATAGATTCGACGATCTCTCAACTTCGCAGTTTGGATTCGGCGACTGAGTGCTTGAAAAGCTGTCACAAGTCGTCTCAATGTCAAGGATTAACGTTCAGAAATGGACGTTGTTTGCTGAATGCTCGACCTCCAACAACCGGACCCAAGAACAACCTGTTGAATGCCGACGCTTCGAGTATCGTGATTGATTCCCGATGTTCAAAACTTTAACTTAACTTTCATTGTATTCTTTCTATTTCTAAGCTAATAAACTATGCGAATATCACAAAACCCTAATTCGAAGTTTACGACAATAAGACACTTACCAGTTCACTCAAGGGTTGTAACAAAGTTGAGTGAATTTGTAATTGAAATGACATGTTCATATATTTTGTTGACAACGTTGATTTGTTTTGTTGATGCAAATCTTCTCAAGTTGCGCGGCGCTTTCTTGACTACCAGTATCTTGACGCGTGTGTGTTCGCCGTGAACGGCGCTGAATAAGTAAAATCAGCAAATTAATCGCCTACTCCCTCTTCTTCACACGCGCACATCATCCATAGATATCTTTATTTTCGTGCTTGTTGCGTCTGATTCGATCTCTGGGTACCACTGGGTAATCAGTGGGATTCATAAAAACTGTGGTTTGATGAAAGTTGACAAAAACGATTCTTGTTTTTACAACACAATATGATCTTCTATATACGTGGATTTCTTTTCGCTTTGCAATTGAACTTTTGTATCGACTGTTATCAATTGCAGTTTCGTCGAATGTACGTAACTGACGATTAACGAGATGCACAAGCAACTGTTCGCGGAATCACTTTCACTTCTCATTCTCTTGCCATTTGTTGCATCTCGTTCTCAATGTGAGTTTGACGTCCGATTAAACTTTTGATCGTCTATCTAGATGTTCGTTGTTTTCAATTGTTTTCGCGAAAGTCCATCGACAACTATCAGCCAATAATGGAGCTCTTTTACGTCACTCCTCATCAGTGCATTGATCAGTGCATATCGGCTGCAAACAATGGAGTGAAGGTATGTCAACAAAAGTTTGACTATCACTCGAATATCGTTTAGATTGGGTTATGTAAATCGTTCGTTTACAATCACTTACAACACTCGTGTCGACTTTACGATCACTTGGGAACTCAGATTCCCGCAATTTTACATCCGGCTATTGGATACGACTTTTACAGACGAACCGCCACTACTCAAGAATGTGCAGGTAAATGGACCCCGATTGTTGTCTTTCAACCGAATTGTTTAGGACCATTGCAGCGGTTTTGGGGGAAACAGAAACCGGAAACTGGCGACTTTGCTGCTCGAGCTGCTCAACCAATTCGTCCAATCGATTTGCCAATTGAATTAGACGAGGAATCAACGCAACACACGAAAGAAAACGTCATTGATTTCGATTTAGAAGCCGGTCCTCCTTCAGTTCAACCCAAAGATGTGCAATCAACCACCGAGCAAACTACACAACTACATTACGAACCAAACCATCGGATTGTTGAACGTAATCATAACAGAACATTGAAATTTAAAGCTCCAACAGCCAATCCGTATCTAGCACAAGATAATTTGAGACTTTCAAATTTGCCAGCAGGTCTTCGTCCCGCAACAGGTGATTGAATTCATGCTCTTTGTTTATTGTTAAACTTAGCTTATACTAAGCCATGTGATACGACCTTTGGCTATTATCTTGCTAACGGAAATGAAATGCGAGTTCCAAGCGGACAATCGAATCAGGACGCAGTAGTGAGAAATGTCGAACAAAATGAATGTGCTACTTTGTGTAGCAAAGCCGAAACTCCGTTCAAATGTCTTTCGTTTAATTACGACACTTCGTCAAAACACTGTATCCTACTAAACACCTTGGCACTACCGCATGGGAATGGAAAGTTAGTTCGAAACGAGAACATGACCTACGGAGAGAAGTTCTGCTTGCCGCGTAAGTCACTTGCAACCGCGAAAACTAATTGATTCGCTTCAGCCAACAACTCAAAATGTGACGCCGATGCTCTTTATCTTCTGCACGCTGACCAGAAATCTTCAGGTCGAATTCTTAAGAGCTACGAAAATCTTCCAAATTTGATCGGTTGTCTTCGAGAATGTTTGAACACTCCAGAATGCCAAGTTTGTTTACAAGAAATTACAATTATTCAGAGGTTATTTACAGTCTGCATCTCTTAATCCAATCCACCAACGTTGTTTATTACACAAGAAAGTTGACGACAAAGCCAATGGATTTGAACACGAAGACGGATGGGTCACAGTAGAAAACGGATGCCAAAAAACGGTCCTTTCTAATTCTGAAACGACCAGTTCCGAGTGGTCCGAATGGTCGGCCTGTCAATACAAAGTCGGGAAACAAGCAGTTCGTACTCGAACTAAAACCTGTAAAACGGAAAACTGTGAAAACAATGGCTTTCAATTTCAACGTTGTTGATTAGGACCACCCATGAGCTTTTGTACAATGATCTGTGTGTGGTCTATAAACATAAATATTTATTGTTTTTTTGTCATACGTTCTTAAAATAACCACTCATCAATTAGTTTCATAAACAACGATTGTGATCATCTTGAGTGTGACAGTAGTAAATCGTCGCGTGTATTTGATGGACTCATTATTGAACAAAGCTGACCATAGCGATAATAAAACAACCAAATATCATAGACAAAAACTTGTAATGTTGGCCTTTTTCATTCCCACGTTCCGGAACGAGCATCTCGAAGAAGGTTATGTACAGAATGGTGCCAACAGAAAAGCTTATCAATGTCGTCGATAACTGAGATTTCAATTCGGAGTTTAGCGCAGAACTTCGAAGCAAAAGACCGATAACTGCGAAAGCAGGAGAACTAATCGAAAAGATCAACGCCAAGAAAACAACCAATGGTTTGTTTTCGGCATGACAGTTAATCAAACGCGTCCCAACACTGAAAGCTACGACTGTTCGATGGACCACAATGCCCAGGAATAGAGCGACCACACTCGTCGGATTGGTTTGAACACCAAACGAAAAGCCTTCAACAGCCGAATGAAGCACCAAAGCGCAAATGAACGAGATGGTACGAGCAATAAGCACATTTCGATGTTCTTGATCTTGAAGTTCAACAAATTCAGTGTTCTGTCCATGACCTTCTCGATGAATGGCACTAAAATAGATTATCAGTTATGAGAATGAATGTGGTTAGTGACCAATTGTCTTCAGATTTCAACGAAGCAGATCGCCGTCCTCTTTCGAGAATACCCGGATTTTTCGTAACCAGTGATTGATCGCGAGCTGCATGCACGAAACACGAGTCACTAAATACCTTTATTCAAATTCTGTTTTCAGATCACTACCTTAAGATCTCAACCAAATAGACGACGAAGAAACCGAGCAGAGCAATCAACTCAACGATCGGATACGATGTACGCCAGCTCCCGGATTGTTGAACGTCGTTGAGAAAGATACTCAAAAAAATTAAAGTCAATGATGTCCAAATGCAACCGGTCAACTTACTGAGCATCAGGTAGTAAATGAAGAAAAATTACGCTTAGGAATGTGCCGCCCGCAAAACACGACAAACAGGAGATGAACAACACCAGTCGATTCGGATTCTTCGACTTGTCCACAAGACTTGTGCGTGCTTCTTCTGTTATTAAGTCGTAAATCTAAACTTCGTAGAGCCCCAAATAACTTCGAACTTATTTACCTTTATTGGTGCAAGACTTGCGATAATCGACGAGAGCAAAATCACGATAATCAAAACACCCTGCAGCAACATCCTTCAATTTTGAAGGTTTGTTCGTATAGAATTAAACGTTGTTCAACACAATTCCTATTTTATTCGCAGGTCGAACACAAAGACGGGCCTTTCGCTTTACCTTATCGTTGGTCATGATGAGAAATGAGCGCTGGGCAAATGAGGAAGGTAACCCATCTGTTCGGTGGTTTAATTCGAATGATAACCGAACACGCGTTCTAATCGTCAGACGGTTAGACGGTTTCCACGATAACAATAAAAATGAAAAACAGTTTGCGTCATGAGTTCGAGATTGTGAAATTGATGAAAAGTCTTGAGAACTCTTGTTAAGAGCGTTTTATTTAACTATAATTCACGTAACAAGTGTACTAATCAAATTTCTTAACTTTCACTCAAATTTGATGCCTTGCGCGAGTGGCAATTTCTTTCCGTAGTTGATGGTACACGTAGCTCTTCGCATATACTGCTGCCAACTAGTACTGCCGGATTCTCTTCCGCCTCCAGTTGCCTTTTCACCACCGAAGGCACCACCAATTTCAGCGCCAGATGTCGGGATGTTCACGTTGACGATTCCACAGTCACTGCCTTCGGGACTGGAAAAAATAGTGCAACAATTCACACACATTCATTCAGTCACATACCCGATCCACTTGAAGATCTTACTCAAATCTTGAGTAAATAAGCTTGAAGAAAGTCCCTGAGCAACCTCATTGTTAACCGAAATTGCTTCCTCCAACGAAGAAACTTTGAGAACGTAGACAATTGGAGCAAAGGTTTCGCGCGTGACAACCGGTGAGTCGTGTTTCAAGTCCGTAACGATCGTTGGAAGAACGAAGTTGCCTTTACGTTCCTCCAAAACTTTTCCTCCATACGCAATTTTACCGCCCTAAAAACAGTCATTGGCTAATTCATGTCCAGTTTTCTTGCTCACCTCAGACTTTACGTCATTCAATGTGGCCGTATATTTGCTGATACCGTTTTTGTTGTGCAAAGGTCCAATCAAAGTCGACTTTTCTAACGGATCTCCAATACGGGAGTCCAATTGGCCGTAAGCTTTGACCATTCGTTTCACCACATCGTCGTAGACCTTCTCATGAACAATCAAACGACGAGTGGTGGTGCAACGTTGACCGGCGGTTCCAACACATGCGAACACAGTTGCGGGAACAACCATGTCCAAATCTGCATCGTCCATCACAATCAACGCGTTGTTACCGCCCAATTCGAGCAAAACCTAAGGACTTCTAATAAACAAAAGCCATAACTTCAACATACCTTTCCAAAGCGCGATTGAACTTCTTGCCCGATATGACGACCAACTTCGGTGGAACCAGTAAAAGAGACCAAATTTACGCGTGGATCTTTAGTCAAAGCTGCTCCAACTTCCGTTTCACCGCAAACCAACGAACAAATGGCCGGATCGAGATCGTTTTGACGCAGAACCTTTTCGATAAGCCGAATGATTGCAATTGCAGTAAGTGGAGTCGACGGAGCGGGTTTCCAGATCACTGAATTACCACAAGCCAAAGCAATCGCATTGTTCCAACCGTAAACAGCACAAGGAAAGTTAAATGCGCTAATCACTCCGACAACTCCCAGTGGATTCCATTGCTCCAAAAGAACGTGATCCGGACGCTCAGATGGAATAACTTTTCCGGCAAACATACGCGAAAGTCCAACCGCGTAGTCACAACTGAACGACAATTAACTCATAGTCCAAAATGTCACAACTTACATATCGACATATTCTTGAACTTCGCCCACACCTTCCGGAAGTATTTTGCCCATTTCCAAAGACACCTAAAACAATCGAGCTTATAAAAAAGTGCTTCAATCAAACTCACCAAAGAACCCAAGTCATGTAAATGGCTTCGCAATTGATCTCCAATTTGTCGGACAATCTCACCGCGTTGTGGAGCCGGCAATACTGACCATTTCTTGTGGGCTTTAAACGTCGCTTCAGCAGCCCGTTCGTAGTCTTGAACAGTGCCGGTACGAACACGAGCGATCACTTCGTTTGTTGCCGGACTCAACGACTCAATCACCGGTCCATTTGACTTCCAGTTACCATCGAAAACCCCCTCGTTTTCTTCCGACAATCCCAACTCTCGAAGAAACGCGTATTTTTTGCTGTTGACCAAAAGCGACGCCATTCGAAGCTGAACGCAGAATCCTGAACGTGAACGGAAGGCTCGACAGGTAGGACGAAACACGAAAACCATTCCCAATGAAATACACGAGGACAAATAACTTTGACACGCCAAAAACAGACGACTGATCGAGTTGAGAAATCACCAGAGAATGAGTGACAAGATGGCAAGCAAACTGCGCAACTTTGCAAATCCCAACAAGTGGTCGACTGTTAAAAGAAACTAGGAAGTGAATACACTTGCTAGTGGACCTCAATTAGTCTTGATGTATGAATGTAGCTAACTATCTTTGGCTAATCAATTGACAACTAATCTCTAAAGAACACTTGAAAAGTCAGCTCCAATGTTTTGTGCTTCGTTTACCATCCAGTCGACCCCGCTGCCCTCAACCATTCAAATCTTATCAGTCACTTCAATCAGTGGGTATCGCACGTTTTAGTCGAAAACATTGCGCTTTTGATCACTGCAAATGTCTTTTTTGCGCAATTATCAAAAGTTTGAGTCGAAGATCAAAAACCGTTTGGTAATGAAAGAAAATGTAATCAAAAAGCAAACACGAACGTTATGTCCAATCGAATGCCAGTTCTCTTACAATCTCTCAATATGATCTTATGAAGCAAACGAGAAAAAATAGGTACTCAAACGTCCATCGTCCAACGAGGGGGCCGACCGATATTTTCGCTTCTTACAATCGACCATCAAACACTCAATTGGAGGGAAACTTGATTTATTTTCCGTTTCAATAGTTTACATTATTCATTGTAAAATTTTGGTGTCATGAGGTTGGTTTTTTCTGACTTAGAGGTTCTAATAACTATTAAAGTTAGCAAAATGAAAAAATTAAGGCAGTATTTTACTGAAAGAAAACGTTAATTTTGAGATTTGGACAAAACTGAAAGACAAAAAATGTGGCAAATAAAACTTGAACATTAAACTTAGCACCGTAATAACAATAACAACAAAAAAGTAATCGACCAGCAACACACTTTTCAACAATCATGAGACTTGAAGTTGTCGAGAGTTTCTTTGAGGTAATCCACTTCAAAGACCTGCCACAATTCCACTTTCGATTCGTTTTCCTGCTGAATGCACTGCAGACAAAACGGTTCGTAGGAGTTACCCAGTAAAGATAAAATCACAAAAATGCAATTGAAGATTTCTGCCTAAAACATCATGTTGATCTATTTGCAAATAACTTAACATCTTCTTACCGTACAACGAGTGCAGTTCGTCGTTTTGAGATTCAATTCTTCCGAGATCATTTCGATTCGTAGTCCTCGCTTTCTTGCGTAATCCAATGTCATTAGCGTGTAAGCGAACGAACGAATCAACACTCCGCGTATCATTTTGTACAATTCGTGATCATTCGTTCGAAATTCTTTGGCCAATCTCCATGTCATGTACTCGACGGGTACCAGCGAGACGAACTTCCGACTCAAATTCCATTCCATTGACATGATGTTCAGTTTGTATTGTTCAACACAAGCCGGACCGACATTCCAAGCAACGTTGTTCGTGAAACCACTCGCTTCGACCCAATGAATCGTTCCACCGTTAACAAAAACGATATCACCACGACGTTGTGTGAAACGATAGACCGGAATGTTTGCAGCAATCAACTCCTCGTAAACAGGCCACCATGCAGAAGATAGAAAATTGAGTTTCTTCCTAAACAACATTAATTATGATTTTAATTGAAGTTAACAGACTGTTTGCACATTTCGTCAACAATCGGATAATACTCATAGGGAATACCAAACCACTCGCAATCGCCTTGACCGATGTTCAAATTCACGCTGCAAAACGTGTTGTTTTCAAGATGAGCGGGCGTTCGACAGTTCTTGATCTTCATATAGAACTGGGCCGAGTTCATGCCTTTGATCAAAGACAGATACGAGAGAAAGTTGCTTTTGTCGTGGACTTTCAGAAAAGGGGGAAGTTTCTGGAGTTCCTATAAACGATTGTCAAACCGCGATCAAAAAGTTTCTTTCTTACCGCAACTTGGCGATTGAAAATTCGTTCACTGAAATCCAAGTTGGTTCCAAAGTAAAATCTCGCTTTTCCGTTCTTTCTTTCCATCGATTTTGGTGAGTCAGCATTCTGAAGATCGTAGGGTGCGAATCGTTCTCGTTTCTTTCGTCGTCCTTCGAGAATCTTATAGGCATCACTAATCATATCAGCGAACATTTTTCCTTGGTAGTTCGTGTAATTGGAGAGTCGAGTGCTTTTTTCGTAAGACGGATAGTACCAGTTGCTTTTCTGAATCACATTCGACAACAACCATTGTTCTCGAAGCTCCATTTTGTGGTCGCCGGCAAGTTCGTTGATTTCTTTCGATGTGAATCTCCCCATTTGGATGTCGCATGCTTCGACAAGTCCACGAATCAAAACCAATGGCGAATCCAAACATTTCGATCGTAGCGCATCGGATTCAGCTTCCGATTTACTGTCGACGTAAATCAATGGCACCTAAGAATGTTCAGTCAAATAATATAAAATGAATTTACCTTTAGATGACAGCTATTGTTAAGTTCCATTTTCACTTCTGGTTGCAACAATTGAAAACGATCTTCATCGTAGATCAGGTTCTCCATGTAGTTGATCGTTTCCATTTTCTCGCACAGCTTCAAGATCTCGGATGCAGAAGTCGTGACGGGAACTTTGAGTGGGCATGTCAAATTCATTCGCTTAATGATGAATTTTTTCTCGTCACCATCATTTTCGATCATATTCAACATCTTCTTTTCCTCATCAATTGGAGATGAAGGTCGTGATTGTTGGTGTGGAAAGAGGTTGTTAACAGTATTGCGTACGTGAAATTCCTGAACACAATTAAACATCTAGAAGCGGTTCTTACCGGATCATCGCCATGTTTGTGCAAATCTCCATCTCGGAACGTGTATCCGATTGTCGCTTCGGTTTCATTGTGCCCGCCTTCTTTTGCGTAGTCTTTGACTTCTTGTTCAATCAATCGCAATGTCCGAATCGTTGCTTCGTTGACGTGCTCTTCATTCGGCTTCAATACCAAGTAGAGATGTCGGAAGAGATCATCTTGAATGTTCTCATCCGGACAGTTGCGAAGAATCGAACAGCGTTCCAACGGCTTTTTGATTTCCACATGCAGAATCTGAAAGCAGCGGAATAAACGAAAACAACAATTGAGAGTTACCTCGCTGTCTAAACCCTTGGAAACGTTGTGATGCATCATGATTTTAGTACTCAAACATGACAATGAAGGAACAAGAGGCTATGAAAAAACTGAAATATTGTTTTTATTCCACTACAAACCTCTGTATTTACCGTTGGTGAACTTTACGGTGCACAATTGAAACCTACGTTTCCGTACGCGAAATCGTCCAGCGATTCCCAAACAAACCTCAACAGAGCTGAGTTGTTAAATAGCCTAACAAGAGATTGTTGGTTAAATGAATTCGATGAGAAACACGAAAATCAATTCACGAAAATAGAAAAATAAAGCGAATTGTGTTGATTCAGTAGTAATGTTACACCTCTCTAAAGAAACACAACAACCACGGAAATTTTGTCTGATGCGGAAATGAGTGGTAAATAAAAGAAAAACATCTTTTCCGGGTACAAAGAAATGCACACTAAGGTTTCCGAATGGCCCCCCAATTGACTCGGTTGCAGTCATCGAAGTTGTTTCTGAGCAAAAGATGGTCGAACAGTTTCGGTCACTTTTGCTCCGCTAAGCCCCGATGCCAAATGGACGCGGCGAGTTTGCGCGGGATGGTGGTCAATGCGCGGTCATTTCGCCGTCTCTGCACACGCCGTTGATCTTTTATTCTCGCAACCACGATGCCCACGTAGTCGATTGTTAGTTTAAGACCGAAATATTTATTCTTAACTTCGAAATTTACAACTGATTGGCACGTTTCTATGCTCTCGAACAGAAATACACGTGGACTGAACAAGGTTAGTGTGAACCCTTTGATTCGAACGAACGATTGAAAAATGAAAATCAATTTAACAGCAGAAACTTGAAATCTGTACAAATAAATTTGAAAGTAATCACTGG
Organism: Aphelenchoides besseyi; assembly: GCA_024699855.1. Taxonomy (NCBI): domain Eukaryota; kingdom Metazoa; phylum Nematoda; class Chromadorea; order Rhabditida; family Aphelenchoididae; genus Aphelenchoides; species Aphelenchoides besseyi. The sequence goes on from JAMPIQ010000002.1 coordinate 14,273,770, forward strand.
GATTTGAAGAGTGATCGAGGTGTAGCATGTCATTTACAAACGATACATGAGTTAGGAACAATAGCAACGAATTACGTCGATAATAATTTGACGACAAAGTGGACATACGCCACTTCCATCCATCGTATTCTTTGCGCATGTAAAGCACATACACAAATGTCCACATCGATACAGAACACTGTCGGCACGCTCCGACATACAGACCACACATTCAGATTCTGTGGCCGATGATGTTCCTTCGCCTGATGAAACCGCTTCTATTGTCTTTGCAAACGAGCTTGATGTAGCAGTTGTACCATCAGCAACTTTGGTATTCGAAGCCGAAACTCCTAATCCGGTATCTCTAACGTTTGAGTCCAAATTGCTCGAGAGATTGGATGGAGAACAGGATAAACGCAAATCGTTGTTGTATCTGCAAATTCAGTGAATTCAAAATACAAAATTCAAACAATTTACCGCGAATTTAACGATGCAAAACGTGGCGCTGAAGCTGGACGATCTAATCCGTCAACCAATGGCGAGATATTTCGAGTTGCACTTATGGAACGAGCTTCGTTGCTGTAGTCATTTCTGGAAAAGAATCGATATGAATGTCAATCAAAAAGATCTTACGTTTGTAACATGTCTGATGAATACGATGCAGTAGAGATTCTGAAATTGAATGGGATGTTAAGATGTCTGAATTCGAGAGTTTACGCTGGAGATCGAGTAGTCGCTCGAGTAACCGGAGTAGTTGTTACCGACGGTATAGCAACACGTTCTCCCAAACTCGACAATAAGTTTGGTGCTGTATACGAAGGACGAGCAGGTAGTGCCGGTGGTTGAAGAGCGGTTTGAATGTCTGAGTGCGTACTGTGAGTTCGTTCAACTGATTCATTTGCTATATTTCGTTCCACTTCCAAAGCGGCATTGTTTCTGTCTTCATTCGTGTTGTTAATTAACGGCGGCAGAGCAACACGTATAGCCGCCATTTCTCGCGTCAAACCATTCAAATCGGTCGATTGACGAGACGCAGTTTCTCTCGCAATTTCTGAGGAACGAGCAGAAGCCGGTAATCTTTCAACTGGACCTAAAGATAATGGTTTTCATATTGCTCTTTTAACATACCTGCTAATCGAATCTTCCTTGTTGTCCCGTACAAATCGATGAAAGCCCACAATGGAACGGTGGTGTCGACGTACATGATGGGTCTAGCAGAATGCTCATTTTTACTGAACATCACTTCTCCTAAAATAAAACAAGTTCGTACATTTAACGACCAATACTCACCGGTTTCTTGAACCCAAAAACATGCGGTGTCACCGGCCACCGGATTTACAGCCACGTTTTTGATGCACACCCAGTACTCCGGTCGTTCCAAGAGACTGTCGCTATCGGCCGGCAGAACGGAAGGACTACCGATTTTTGCGGGATCACAACTTGTCAACCCAAATGCCATACCACCCATAAATTCTGAGGCGTGTTTAACAACGATGATCGTGAACTTTTCGTTCATTTTGATTGGACGATTCGTGAAGACGTATCCTTGTGAAAACTCATGACCAACACGAGAAGCATAAAGACCACGCTCATCAACTTGTGCATTTAAACCACAAAACCGATGAAATCGAAGCTCTGTAAACAGCAAGATGAGATTCTTTCTATTGAATTTACCGCTTGTATTGGGCCGATTATCAGTCACAGGATCGGGTGGTATAATGGAGTTACGGGAAATCATGTGTACTTCAGATGGCAAGGCTGATAGCGTATCTATACGACAATTCATGTAATTGACAAGAAAATGAAAAACATACCAACAAATTCAATTGATTTACTGTTACCATAAACATCGAAAATAGCCCACAAATTTACATTGACGTTGATGCGGTTGAGAAAGACTCCTTTGCTTAAACCATTGATTCCGTAATGTAGTTGGCCTTCAGAGTCGACCATGAAGTGAAGAATGAAGTTTTGAACACAATATCGATCGGGCAATGCTTTCGCCCAGAAGCCACTTTTCGACGTCAGATCGGGACACGCAAATCTGAAAACAATTTAACGCTGATATTTGATGTAAAAAGTCACTTACTTCGGCAACTCGATATCTCGGAAGCTCGCTGGATCGACACTTGTAACGCCGAAACGTAGAACTCCAGACCATGTATCCGAAACTTCGGCAAGTTTCACGCAAACAATCTCATCAATCAAAACCGGTCTAAACATCAACTGTAATGTGTTTTCTGTGCGGACGTACCGATTGCTGAACGCCAAACTCTTGCAAAACGAATCTTTCCGTCGTGCTCGACGACCAGCCGAAAGAACTTGCAAATTTTCGCCATGAACCGAATGGAACTTGAGCAGTGGTTGTCGTATCATACGGGTTCCGCGATTAATACTATGCTCCTCGGCCCAACTGATATCCGGCTCACCATCAGCAGCCAAATCTAAATCTCAAAAATCGAACAAAAAACAAAACTTCACGAACCTGATCGACTGCTTCCGTTGCCCATCTCCTGCGGCTAATCCGCTCACGTCAAAACCGACAACGTCTTTTGGTTTCACGCAACGATGGAAGGCCAAGCAAAGTTCACAGGCTCTTCATCGTCTACCGACTTGTTTGTACTGGACCTGTAAATTTCGAGTTTAAAAGTCAAATCGAGCACCACGCGACTTCGAACTTCGGTGTCTAAACACACCGAACTCATTTATCATAAACAACAACTTCATGAATTGATAAGTATAATTATTGTACCGACAAAGAAGTTATTGATCATTTCGAAAAACTCATGCAACAAACACGACCGTCAAAATTCGGAGCACATGGTGAAAGACATTTCAGTAAACTCACGATCAATGTTTTAAACCCGATTGATGACGAATCGTGAATCTGCAGCGCTCAAATGCAGTGGCAAAGAAGAAGAGGAGGAACGAACTGATCGTTTCAAACGTAAAAAAGAGTCCCGACTTCAACGAAAAAGAGAACGAAAGTTCTACGGAAGTTTGTGGACGAGACTTTTTCCTTCAGTCCACGTGATTAAGAGAATTCAAAGCTCCAATCACGATGACAAGTTCGAAAACCACTTGCCGATCTTTTGGTTCGGGTATTCGTTTGTGGGTGCGCGAAATTTGCGTGCAACAACAAAGAAAACTTCCCGGTGACATTACGTACACGATATTGATTTTCAATTTGTAAAAGAAATTCAGACGCCATTTAACGTTGATTCCATGGGAAACAATTGGAAATGGAAGTTTATCGTAACAACGTTGGGGAGTCGTCTATTCTGGTTAAACACGAGTGGTGCCATTTGGTACGAAAAGTCATAACCGAAAACCTAATATTTCTTACAAGTGAGTACAAAAACGAATAGTCGCTTTGACCTTTGTCAGATAGAATGATCGTTGGACATGTGGGAGTCGCGCGTTCATCTCCATTTGACCCACAGCTACTCGCCCGCGACTCTCTGTCCAACGGAACGAATATGCCAAGCAGGATAGAGTGGACGCGCGGCTGACGGATTTGAGAATTTGAAACAAGTGGACGAATATGCCCGTCTATGCCAACCAATCCATACACTACAAACGACTCTTCAAATTACGACTGTCCGAAGAGAAAACTGGTTAGAAACATGACAATGAAAAAGAGTGGAAGTTAAGGTTGTTGAAAGATTTACGAAATCTCCGAACGTCTGACTCTGCAGGTGAAAAGTTAAGCGAATTGAGTTTGCGGAAGCGTGACGTTTTTTTCCGACGCCGTTCAGTTCCTTTTCACGCCGACCAGAAGCAACTGTTCGATGCAGAAACATAATCAAAAGCGAAATTAACGCAAACGATTAGATGGATTGGCGAGCGGATACGTAAAGTCGTGAATCGGAAATTCAAGAGCATCGCTGGTGCATATGAATCTTTTGGGCGTGTTCGTTCATGAGTCACGATTGCGCGCATTTCTGCTCGCTTTAGATAAAAAGGCTGAGCAATTGGTCAGGAGTTTGCAAACCAAATGGTTTTGTAATGAATTCCAACTGAGCTCGCCCCCAAGATAACAAGATGTTCAAGACGACTGATGAGCAAGTGCTATTGTTTGCTTTTCGCCGATCATCACGTCCGAAACATATGATTCGATGCATCAGACACAAACATTTGATCCGTTCACGGTGACAACTCGTGCGAAGACACGTTCCCGATCAATGTGCCAAAATTCGTTGATACTTCGAAAACGACCTCAAGAAAAAAGTCGAACAGATCGAAAAGCGGTGACACGTGCTGCAAAGAATATCGGCCACACGTTCCGTAAGTGTCCAAATTGTTTTTTGTTGTTGTTTTTTTTCAGTTCGAGTTGTCAAGTGGATCAGCAAATAGTGTGCTAAGTAATAGGTTTTATTTCTTCGGATATTCAAAAAAACGTTAAGGGAATTTGTTTGTCTGAGCAACGACTACAATAGCAGTCAATAAAAAAAGTGATCAAATTGCAATGAAAGTACTATAAAAATGAATACCAGAAATCTGCTAAATCAATCGTATTTCTCGATGTACGACACCAACTCTTCAACGTCTTTGCGCGAGCCAAGGAAAATGGGCGAACGTTCGTGAATGTTATTCGGTTGAATATCCAAGATACGCTCTCCTTTGCCATGAACAGCCAAACCACCGGCATGCTCCATGATATAAGCCATCGGATTGCATTCGTAAAGAAGACGAAGCTGAAACAAGTTATCATTTGGTGGAAACATTGTGGACCAACTTTTCCATTCGGAGCATCAGAAGTTCCGGGATACATGAAAATGCCGCCATACAACAAAGTACGATGAACATCCGCAACCATCGAACCAACATATCGTTGGCCCATTGCCGATTTACCTTCTTCCGGGAACTTGCGAGTTCGAACGTATTCCGAAACGCCTTTTGACCATTTCTTTGCGTAGCCCTCGTTCAAACTGTAAATTTTGCCTTTCTCTGGCACCTTCATGTTGGGATTTGTCAAAATGAATTCGCCGACACTCTACAAACCCAAAACTCTTTATGATCTTCATCGCTTTTTTCTTACCGGATCCAACGTAAAACCGTCGACTCCGTTGCCCGTGGACAACACAACCATTGTAGCCGAACCGTAGAGCGCATAACCCGCCGCAACCATCTTCGATCCCTGTTGCAACACATCTTTTTCAACGGAAACTGGACCTTCGCCAACACGTTTGAAGACTCCAAAAATGGTACCAATCGACACTGAAACAACCTATTTTTGTTGAATGCTTTCAATGAGTCTGCTGTTGATACATTAGTCACATTTCTATGGATAAAAAAGACTTTGTCTTGTTTAACTTACCAAGACAATCGATATTGCTGGAGCCATCAAGCGGATCGAAAGCCACAATATATTTTCCTTGTCTATGAACTTCCACTTCAATGTACTAAAAACATATTTTGATTAGTTTTTGTGTGGTTTTAAATTCACCTTTTCATCTTCTTCGGAAATCAAGGCGCAACAAGAGAAGGACGAGCGAAGCATATTGATCATTAGCTCATTACTGAGCACATCCAATTTCTTTACATCTTCTCCTTGTACGTTCGTATTTCCGGCCAACCCGTACAATTGAGCCAGTCCCGCTTTTCGTACAGCAGTCGAAATGGCTTTGATTGCAGTCAACAGAGCCGTGAGAAGAGCCGTCAAATCGCCAGCAGCTGTGGGATGTTTTTTTTGTTCGGACAATACAAAACGCTGCAAAGTCATACAATCGGTTTCGATACCAAACGCTTTTGAGTCGGTCATCTTGGTTCGAATTCTTCTGAAACAAGCAAAAGTATAAGACCGAATGTTGAGCTTCGAACACAAAGTTCTTTTAGGGAACTGCGAAGACTAATAGCAAAATGGACAGTTTTCTCGAATGATCAAAACTTGAGAATCACGCTGGAAAATTAAAGGTATCGATAAACTTCATACCGACGTTCGTTCACGTTTTTGTTCACACAACGAGCACTCAAATGGAACGTCGCACGGCGATCAAAGACTACCGCGTGCGTTTCTACTGTTCGACCAAAAGTTATCAGAAGGCGAACAAGAGATAAACTGCGCAAACTATCTAATTGATCTGAACGAAAGAACAGCGAATTTAACCTCAAGTTTGTAGGCGGGGTATCTTCTCCAGCTGACCCACTTGTTCGATCTCAATTTGCCTCGCCATGCGAATCAAGTCGGGGGTGTCGAGCGACCATGATCGATCTACGACTACTAAATATAGTCAACAGACGACACATTGCAATGACAAAGGCACGTAGAGTACATGGTACAAAGTACGCGATCAATGAAAACAGAACGTTTAACCAAAAATCGTCTTCGAAATGGCGGTTTCATTTTGCAAACACAAGAACTCGCTGTGAATCGGTTGTTTTGACGATTTTGCCAAAAACAAAATGCTTTTACTCGTTTCATCGAGGCCACTAAAATTGAATTCTCTTTTCTGAACATGAATTTGTTCATCTCGATTGTCTTAAAGGTTCCCATCGTATTCAAATCGATCGATTCGTGTCCACAACTAATCGTATTAAGTTCGAACGTATTTCAGAGTTCTTATTAAATCAACTGTACATTCAATTGTCAAGAATGCTTCGTGGATTAGTTGTAAGGTTTTCAAGAGCATTCTGTTGATAAGTGTTCTTTTTCAGAACAAAACTTTGATCACTTCGGCAATTAAAGCAGGACGTTTCACGCCAGCCGTTCGTTTCGAACATCAACAAGCTCGTCCATTGGGACCACGTAATCAGGTCCCGGAATTCAGTGTAAGTCTGAGGTTTCAGAACGTGACAATACAAAGATGAGTTTAGGGTGCTGCAGTTGTGGAAGGAAAGATCAAGAACGTTTCGTACAGCGACTATAAGGGAAAATGGCTCGTCTTCTTCTTCTATCCACTAGACTTCACTTTTGTTTGTCCCACCGAAATTATCGCCTTCAGCGATCGTGTTGATGAATTCCGCAAGTTGGGTTGTGAAGTTGTGGCCTGTTCGTGTGATTCCGAGTACTCGCATTTGGCGTGGGTGAACACTCCGCGAAAGGAAGGCGGATTGGGAGAGATGAAGGTGATCACGAACAAATTTTGCTGTTAAATTCTTGATTTGTAGATTCCCGTACTCGCTGACTTCAGCAAAAAGACTGCTCGTAGTTTCGGAGTATTGGAAGAGAAGGCGGGAGTTGCATTCCGGTTCGTTATAAACATCCACCTCAAACAATCAAAACTTTTCAGTGGACTTTTTCTGATTGATCCGAACGGACAAGTCCGTCACAGTTTGATCAACGATTTGCCCGTGGGTCGAAGTGTGGAAGAAGCACTGCGCGTGTTGAAGGCTTTCCAATACGTTGAGCAACACGGAGAAGGTATGTTATTGCTTTGTAGTCGATGGTATTCGCTTGCTTTTAGTTTGTCCAGCTGATTGGAAAGAAGGAGAGAATGCGATCAATGTCAAGTCGCCCAAGGACTATTTCAACAAAAAGAACTAAACTCACATCCGGTTTTCCTTAAACTCTTCTGTTTACATGTTAATGTCTTCGATCTTAGGCGTTTGAATAAATTCGATTAACCAGAATTCATCTATTGCAAGGGCCCTGAAGTTGCACTTTTGATGCACGATTGTTTCCAACACGAAGCTTCAGGGCCGAATTAAGATGTCAAACATTCAAAGGGTAAAATGGTTTCTCTTCTTCTGATTATTCTCAACGAAATGTTGACAAAACTGAAGAGGCAAACTTGACTTATCATATAACGAGTAAAAAACAAACGATCTAAAAGTTTATTCAAATCGAAAAAAAACAAAGTTGAAAATGAACTCATTCCAACGACTTGTCCTGTAAACAAAAACTCTCAAATCTCGTCGTAATTGAACGTCTCGTACAAAATAAACGCAGCACACTCTCAGGCGTTCCATCGGCTAAAAGTCTACACGTTTATTCGACGAAGCCAAATTCAACAGCTTCTCATTCTTCCATAACCGATGACTTGTCTTTAGATTTGTGAACGATTCCCGACCATCAACTCGAGATTTCTAAAGTTTGGTATGTTCAAATTCTTCGAGAGCGGTGATTCCTCATCGCCTCATGGCCATTCGTGGCCAGAATCATCACATGCTAAGAACGCTTCGAGAGCAACGGGCAGTTCATACACTGCTCAATTCGCTTCCGGTTTAACGCCTATTCGTGAAGGAACGGTGCACATGGAAGATGGGTAGGTTCTAGAACCAGCAAGCTAATGGTTCTTTATAGTCAAGTGAAGTCAACGTTCGACGATGTCGTGAACTTCATGGCTGATAATTCGCGGCAATCGATCAACGATTTGACACAATGGAAGCTAAATTCGACGCTCAGTTCTCGAAGGTCTACCAGCAACTGGACAACGTTTTCGACAAATACAAAAAGGACAATATTGGTTCATTGATTGAACGATGTGCACAAGGTTATTTTCACCGACAATACCCAAACTTGAAATACAAACGCAATGTTGGTGTCGCATTTAAAGAAAAGGACCATGTCATGGTAAGTGACGTATTCGAAATATTTAACTTTTGGTTTAGGGCACTGAGTGGGACGTTTGTAGTCTTGAAACTGAAGACGGCAAAGTTCTGTTTGCCGAATGCACTGTTACGATCAACAACCTCGAGAAGTAGGGAAAGTTCGTGGGAAAATGTGCAAGATACGCGGAAGTCATGAAGGTCGACGAAAAGAAGGTTGTGAAGTTTGTGTCTGCTCTTTTGATGAATTTCGATGTCAAAAAGTATTTTGAATAGTACGCAAAAGAAAACAACATAACCATCGTTATTCCAAAGTAGTTACGTTCATTGCGTGAATACCTTTCATTCCAATTCTTTGTCTTTTTGACAAGAAATCACCGCGTATATTTTTGGGCGGAAATGAAACAATCACATTGAGTGCAATTACTCGGAATAATGAGACAAAAACCCCATGTGCGAAATGAAGACCAAACAGCTAACAAGCAACCAACTCAACATAACGAAATCTAATTTAAGCAACAGTTTAATTAAGAGTGGAGATTATACTTTAACCAAACTATAAACTTCAAATACGTTGATTGTCGAGTTAGTTTTATTAAAAAACAATTGGCGTGGCTGTAAGTACATGATTCTAAGTTAACTAGCCGTAATGAAATGGACGGAACTGGTGAGTGACTAGAAGTCAATGTTGCGTTGGAGTTTGTTTCGAAAAGGTTGAGCCCGTTGCTCCGCTCATTTGTACGCTGCTGCTACCCGCTGTGGTTGGTGAAATTGCCAAACCATATCCAACTCCCGTACCAACACTTCGATCATCGTTGCAATTAATGCGTTCCAACCATTCGCATATGTTTCTTTCTTTTTGCTGTCGACTTATTGACGAATTGTCGTTGCGATAACTCGACAGATATTTTCCCTGGGATTCACGTTTCCAAATGAATGATGGGGCTTCATGAATCCGTAGCAAACGAGAGTCTTTGAAAAACTGTGACAGCTCTAAAAATGAAGATAACCGTCGCTTTAACACGTCTATATTACCGGTCAGACTTTTGCTTGGACGTATTTTTGAATTCTGGTCTGTTGGACTTTCATACTGAGTGTCCATAATTGTTGAAGAGTTGAGGACTTCCGGCAATGATTGTTGAGAGCCCATTTGAACATCCACGACCATTGTTTCTTGCTGAAAGAAAAAATAATGTCAACACGTTCTGTGTAATTGTCAACCTGTGGTTGAACTTGAAGCGACCACATCGACGATATTAAAGAGGGTCTAGAAGCGGTGTTATCTTTGATTCCCAACAAATCCATAATTGCACTTGTGGATGTAATTGACTGGAAAAATTTGCTTTCACAATCAAAACTCAAGTTTCAGACTCACGGCTGAACACCAAGAACTTTTGCAATTCAGTTTATCTGAAGGACAAGCTCATAAGAAGAACGAAAGAGAGTGTAAATGTTTCAAGGAACTCATTCCAATGACTTGTCCTGTAAACAAAAACTCTCAAATCACGTCGTAATTGAACGTCTCGTACAAAATAAACGCAGCACACTCTCAGGCGTTCAATCGGCTAAAAGTCTACACGTTTATTCGACGAAGCCAACTTCAACGTTTCGGTTTGATGTCCTCAAATCACGCATCAGTTCGCCCGGCCGCGTATCTCGTGCATCCCGCTAATTAGCATTTAGACATACGCCAGAAATACACTTGAAAGGAGAAGTCAATTCTTCGAGGTTGTAATTTCCGTTGAATAGAATACTGAAAACAAATTGGTAGGTTGCCAAACGGTTAGCACTACGATCAGAGCGACTGTGAACTTTCCGTTCCACGTAATCGCTTTTGTACTGTGAAGTAAATTCGAAAGTGACAGACTCTAGAAATTACAAATGCATGAGGAAGAAGCACAAGCCATGTCGTTTAAGCTTTTTGCGACTTTTTCAACGAAATGATACGAAAAGAAGCTTCGAAATGATTGCAGTTCCAGTTCGGTCAAAATCGATTGGAGTTCTTCGGACATAAGTGTAAAGAAAATCGACAAATTTAAAATGAGAACGCGAAAATGCAACGGCCATTTGCGCGTCGAAGACTGAGAAACGGACAGTAGAAATTCGGAAAACGAGCGATACTGACGGTCGAGAAATAAACGAGCTGCTGCTCCGGACCGGAGGCGATGAATTAGTGTTTTCCCATCCGGCAATTTCACAAGCCGCCGTAGCAGTGGCCGAACGGTTAAATCGGTTTGTGGCAAAGATATCGAAAAACTACGTAATGTTTCTTGAAATGAAACAAAAAGATATTTCTTTCTATTGCTAATGAAAACATGCGATTCGGGATGTTTAGAAATTCGACTGTTTGGCGGCTTCTTTGCGACGAAAACATTGTCAACGTGCTAAGCTTAAGTTGGCTCCTAAGCAACTTCGAGCCGCTTGTGTTGATGAAAAGAGATTGTCACCTTCGAATATAACAGGAAAACATCTTGGCACAAAGTTTTTATTCGCTAGAACACAAAGGGACCTGCAATTAGCATTTCAGTTGATGCGATTCGAATGGGTTCGATTTCGTACTTTATGCAAATATACCAAGACGTTGAAAGCCAACGGACAGTTTCGCAGTATGTTTGCGTCGAAAGTACTACGATAAATTGCAGCATACTTCTGAAATGAACATGTTTCCGCAAAACGTCATTGAGTTGTTTGTTATGCGCGAGATTGGTTATCGACTGGTAGCACTTTTGCGTATAACGATTAGCTTTCAGCTTCCATAACCGATAACTCGTCTTTAGGTTTCGTGATCGATTCACGACCATCAACTCGAGATTTCCAAAGTTTGGTATGTTCAAATTCTCGCAAGAGATGATTCTACGTCGTCCGACAACCAAAGCAGTCAAAATCGAAATAATCCAAGAATCCACCCGGTGCAACAATCAGTTTTGATAACCTTCGATTTTTATCTGATATTATTTCTATTCGAGAAGAAACGGCTTGCAGGAAAGACATTTAAGCATTATGACTTGTTAGGTCTACGTTTTTCTTTAGTGCAGTTAAATCTACTGTCGACGATGTCATCAATCTCTTGCCTGATAAATTCGCGACGATTGACTACCGGTTTGATAGAATGGACACCCAATTCAAGAGGATTTGCACTCAACTGTCAACGATCACTCAGAGCTTTGACAACGGGATTGACAAGCATAAGAAAAACGATATAGGAAGCTTAATAGAAAAATGTGCTTACAATTATCGTCACAGACAAACCCAAAATTGAAATTCGAAAGAAACGCTTGTTTTTTAAGTACAAAAGACAAAGTGAGTATCATATTCACGGCAAAGTTCTGGTTCCCGAGTGCACAGTTTCAGTTAATGGTATGGAAAAATGAAAAAAGGTTGTTCGAAAGTGTGCAAGATACGCGGAACACTTGGAGATCGGCAAAAAGAACATTGTAAAGTATGCGTTCGCTCTTCGAATAAACTCGGATGTCAAAGAAGAGTTTCGAGAATACGCCAAAAAAGTCATGAATGTCGTTCTCGCGATTAATGTACTCGATGTGAACAAGTTAAGATCTTCAGTCCGAACGAATACAAAAGTGAACGTGTCGTCTGTGAAGGCAGAAGGGAGGCGGACTGAGTTTGGCCGATTAAGAACAGTACGTTACTTGATTGCTTCAACACTTTTCATTACCATCTTCCGTCTTTTTGAAAGCGTGTTGAAACAACGTAAAAATGATTTTACGCTCAGATGTTTCAAGGTTCAAGTTCGTCGCGTGAAGCTGAAGATGAATTCGATGGAAAATTCATATTGACATCGATTAAAAGCTAATGAACTTCGTTTCATGTTTGCAACAATGCAGTGGACTGAGAAGCTACTAGTTGAGAAAAGAACACGAAAAATGCCCAAACATTTCTCTGAAAAACTCAAATTCAACGAGTGGGTTTGTAGGACAAAAGGTTGGCAATGCAAGTGAACTTTTGCATATTTTCCCTTGTCTGCCTTCCTTGTTCCAACTGCTGACGCTCGTCGGATTCAAATGTCCGCTCGTTTTGCTCCACTTCGCCTTTGGGTTTTGCATGAAATGTCCATTCGAACTCTCAAGCGTTTGAAGTATGGCTTTTGCGCATGGCCGTCTCCTCCAACTTTTCGAGTCGTCCTGCTACCTCCCGACGAACAACAACACTCAAAAAATGTTGACTCATTTGGTGCAATTTGCCAATAAACCATGAACAACATTCATTATGCTCAGCGGAAATGGCAATTTAAATGTCAGGCATTCGAAGACAAGTAAGCGGTTGTAAGCCCACAAGCCACGTCACTTCTCATCTAATCGCTTCGATTAACCGCATGAGCAACTTGACACGTGTTTTGTTGACTGCAATTACCAAAACTCGTATATTACTCAGCAAAATACGCAAATTCCATGAAACATTTCTTAACCAACCTTCCAACTAAAAGAGCAAACTCAGAAATGCATAGAATGTTTAATCTCATTTGACCGATGTCAAAAGAAGTGCGAAGGTTCGAAGTCACCAGTGACTCAATTTCCATGTTTCGATCTACGAAAGAGCGGAATGATGACGACTACATACGTCAGGTTTACGGTGATTCCTTCGACTGGTTCTGGAAGGTGAGAGCGGACGATTGATGGCATAACATTTATAATTGCAGTCCGATGAGAATTTGCGTTTTATGACCGAACGCGAATACTGGAGGAGTTTGGAGCAAAAGGAAACTCGATCGTTCGAACGAAGTACCGAGTTAACAAGCGTCTTTGACACTAACACTGACTCGTCCATTCAAGTAACTAGTTTCGTGTGTTAATCGATGTTATCATTCAGTGTGATTTGGTAACTGGAGAATTCGATCCAAAAGCTTTACCGTATAAAAAATACGTAGAATGGCATTTGCGACGATTTTGTTACAAAACTTCAGCGCATGGAATCCCACAGATCGGTCAAGCAAAGAACAAACTCTACAGGTCAGAAGGTAATGTGAAATGAAAACGAATGGAAAGGTTTCAGAATTACTTGGATCTTGCTGTTCGTATGTTGCATGATTATGTTGTACTACAACGCAAAGAGTGTAATCGAAAAGTACAATCGAAATGAGAAAATTGTGGATATCGAATTAAAGTTTGGTTCGAACTATACAGTTTTCTGCTGCAAACAAATTGATTCGTTTAGATACTGCTGCTTTTCCTGCCATCACAATCTGCAATTTGAATCCGTACAAAGCAAGTATGACCAAAGATGTTGAGTTGATTAAGCGAACTGTGAGATATTTCATTCGAAGTTAACTAACGGTCATTTGTAGCTTTCTGCTTTTGATGGTGCAATGAATAAAGCGGGAGTTGTTGATGAAGAAAGAAGTGAACGAGTTCGTCGAATGGTGGAACGAGACTTGAACGTTTCGTCGGTTTTTGAACCCGGTTATTCCAAATGCTATTGCGAAGATTTGCACGAAGAAGTTGGGGAGATCGACGATGTTGTTGAAGAAAAAGGTGAATGTCAAGGCGATCGTTTCAAATGGGATCGACCAGAGGAGACGGATACGAAATGCATTTGCGCCTTTGATCGATCAACAAACGGTAGCTGAATGTGATTCAGATTAGTACTTAAACTCGATATTCAGACGCATGGCCTTGTTATCCAGCAGAGAAGTGGAGTCGACAAAGTTGTGACCGGTGTGATGCTCGAGCGTTTTGTAAAAAATGTATCTGCAGCCTTCTATCTCGTTTGATAGTTTTGCATTTCAGCCGTTGAGGCCGATGAAAAGACTACGAATCAACCGTGTATTTGTGCACCGTCCGGCGATTTCTGTATGGCTTATGACGGAGTTTCGGCCATTCTCGAGATCTGGAAGTACTTGAATGGAGAACCACAGGTAGAAGAAGCTGAGTTTGTTGAAGCGATGGGTTTCACCGGAATGACAGATGAAGTCGCAATTGTTACAAAGGCCAAAGGTAATACGAATTTACGTTAGTTTTAAATTTGGTCGCAGAAAACTTGATCTTTGCAATGTCTGCTCTATCGATGCAAGAACGAATGTTGTTATCGAACAGTAAACGCGAACTCATACACAAATGTTCGTTTAATGGAAAAGCTTGTGATATCGACAAGTTACTGCTATGTTAAGATCTTTCATGCGTTTTATGTTTAGCGACTTTTTGACTCACGTTGATCCGATTTTTGGTTCATGTTTTACTTATAATCACGATCGTAATACGACATTGAGCAGCGTACGAGCAGGTCCAATGTATGGGCTACGAATGTTGGTTTATGTTAATGCTTCGGGTAAACGAAAATAGCAAACAACAAGGAATTTGTTTAGAATACATGCCGACCACAGAGGCAACGGGAGTTCGTTTGACGATTCACGATCAAGCGGAATTTCCGTTTCCAGGTACCGAAATATGATTCATTTTACGGCACATTGTTTTTAGACACTTTTGGCTTTTCAGCACCGACTGGATTCGTTTCATCGTTTGGTCTTAGATTGGTTAGTTCATGTAGTTTTCATGCTTAAGCTTTTAATTCGTTGCAGCGTCGAATGACTCGTTTGCCTACTCGAACTGTCAGAGTCACAGACAACGGTAACGAGCTACATATCTAAACCCATTGATTCTTTAGATGAACCGCAAGAAAACAAATTTCAAGCCGATTGCGTGGTCGATGCAACAACGGACAATTACATCTATCGAAACTACGTGTATTCGGTTGAAGGCTGTTACAGGTATCTTCATTTGCTGGGATATTGGTTTTCAATTGACTTTTAGATCGTGTTTTCAGCATATGGTTTTGAAAGCATGCAAATGTGGCGATCCACGATTTCCGGTCCCGAGAAAGTACGTTCATTGTCGAGCTGCTGACTCTGCTGCTCGTAAGTTTGAGACTTTTTCTTTCAAATCAAATTGGTAAAGGAAAATGTTTGGACGAGAAATTTAATGAACTAGGCGGACATCAAGGTTCTATGCCCTGTAAATGTCAACAACCTTGTAAACAATCGCTCTATTCTGTGACCTATTCGCCGGCACGATGGCCGAGTAAATCGCTTCAAATACAACTCGGATCGTGTAATGCAACACCAGCCGAATGTACTTTGCATTACAAGTAGACGTTGAATTGATTGCTACGTGCAGATAACAAAACTTCCAGAAATAATGGAGCCATGATCGAAGTGTTCTACGAACAACTCAACTTTGAACTTCTAACTGAATCCGAAGCCTATGGAGTGAGTCGATTATGTTTCATTTCTAACGTCTTTTAGTTGGTCAATCTGCTCGCAGATTTCGGTGGTCAATTGGTATTGTTAGCGTTAAATTTGTTGATCACTACGACGATTTAGGGTCTTTGGTGTGGAATCTCTTTTCTCACTTGTTGCGAGTTCGTGTTCCTGATCCTGGAGATGATCTACATTTCAATTCAACATCGAATACTCGTTTACCGACAATCGCACGATAATACGTGAAATAAATCGACCTTTCAATTAAAATGATCTGTTGTACTTATGATCGATTACGCAAAAACAAATGTGATTTAGAAGAGCCCAATGAGTTTATGAGACAACTTCACAGCGCCACTACCTTTTGATGTTCGTTCTCTCCACGAAAGTTTGTTGGTGGCCAATCGTGTTCGGTCAGTGCTCTTGCGACGTAGTTCGATTTGCAGTTTGCCCATTTGTTGGAGTTTTCGCGCCGTTGTTCTTCCTGTCACCTTTTAATCACTAGCCATTTCCAACGAATCTGATTGAACTGTCGATCACAAACCCTCGAGAGGCGTCGTGTCTTCGAACTTCCATTCTTGAAAACAGTTTTCTTTGTCTTTCGTAGTTCGAATTATTTTCGATTCATTGTCTTCTGGTCCGAGATTCTTTGTTTTTTATTTTGATTTCAGTTGGTCGGTAAGATGCGAATCCTCGTTGGTGTGAAGCGGGTGATCGACTACGCCGTCAAGATTCGTGTCAAGCCGGACAAGAGCGGTGTGATCAAGGACAACGTGCCGCATTCAATGAACCCATTCGACGAGATCGCATTGGAAGAAGCGGTGCGTCTCAAGGAAAAGACAAAAGGCGCCGAGTTCAACGTGACCGCTGTGACCGTTGGAACTGCCAAAGCACAGGTACGAACTGCTGACTCT
The DNA here is from genome assembly GCA_024699855.1 of Aphelenchoides besseyi. NCBI lineage: Eukaryota > Metazoa > Nematoda > Chromadorea > Rhabditida > Aphelenchoididae > Aphelenchoides > Aphelenchoides besseyi. Next base: position 14,290,360 of record JAMPIQ010000002.1, read on the forward strand.
TTCGCTCAAACTTCGACTTCAGGAAACTCTTCGTACGGCGTTAGCAAAAGGAGCCGACAACGCGATTCATATCGAAATCGACGACAAGTCGGAACAACAAATCGAGCCGCTACACGTTGCAAAAGCGTTGGCAAAAATCGCTAAAGATGAAAAGTTCGATGCGGTTTTCGTTGGAAAGCAGGTTCGTTAACAACTTTTTTTCGTTTAATTTTGAGTTTAGGCAATTGACGACGACGCCAATCAAACGGCGCAGCTGATTGCCGGCTTCTTGGATTGGCCGCAAGCAACGTTCGCAAGCAAAGTTCAAGTCGAGGATGGAAAATTGACGGTAACACGCGAAATTGATGGTGGACTGGAGACCGTCAAAGTCAAATTACCAGCGGTTGTGTCGGCCGATCTTCGTTTGAACGAACCTCGTTACGCCACATTGCCCAACATCATGAAAGCGAAGAAGAAACCGTTGACCAAGAAATCGCTGGCCGATTTGGGAGTTGAGTTGAAGCCACAAACACAAGTTCTAGAGGTTGGTTATTTGCATATTTTTATGCGATTCTATTCGTTTTTCTTCAGGTGTCTGAACCTCCGGTCCGTCAAGCTGGTGGTTTTGTTAAAGATGTTCCGGAGTTAGTGCAGAAACTACGCGAAAAAGGAGTGATCGCGTAGATTGTTTGTATTTAACTTGTGATGATTACTTGTGCCTTTTGTTCTCGCCATCTGTTCAATCTCAAAACGGATATTTTTATACTTTTATCTACTGGTCGATTGTCTCTTCTACTCAATCAAACTCATAGGATTCTGTAGCATAGAAAATAAAGTTCTTAATAGTCGTTTTTGTTCGAAATCAACTGCCGGTTATGTAACCGAATCTCATTATCTTTGCAGTTTGTTTGCTTTCTTTAGCTTTAACTGGTTGCTTCTAGAATGCGGCTAGTTTTCGTTGCTCTCAGCGTCTTGTCGGTTTTGGCTATCAGTCAAGCCGATATCAACTTCGATGAAGTAGGGAGTTGATTTTTGTTGGTTGTTTTACGTTGCGTTAATTTCAGCAAAAACCGCTTTTGGATTCAGCACGTATTCTTGCCCTCAAAACAGGGCTCAGTCAGTACGCCATCGAAGGAATGGACTTCGTATTCGAGTACAGTTTGTTCAACACCGGTGATCGTACCGCATTGAAAGTTTCGTTGGACGATCGCCATTCGTTTCCCACTCAAGCGTTCGAAGTGATCAAAGGTCTTCTGCAAGTTCGATGGGAAAAGATTCCGCCCGGTGCCAACGTCACCCACTCGGTTGTCATTCGACCACGCAACTACGGAGTCTTCAATCACACTGCCGCTCAAGTCACCTACTATCCAAAGGAAGATGCCAAAGAAGTTCGCGTCGGTTATACAACGGCTCCGGGAGAAGGACACATTTATCGTCTTCGTGACTACGAACGACGTTTCAGTTCGAAATGGTTCGTGTGGGTTGTCTTCTTCCTGATGACTTTGCCAACTACCGCTGTTCCTTTCGCAATTTGGTGGCAATTGCGAAACAAATACCCGGGATCGAACGTGAGTGCCGCACCAGTGGTTGAGAAGGTGGCCAAAAAAGTCAAATAGGCAACTTTATTCTTGGGTATTTCATAGCGTTGCAATTTGAGTCGAACGTTTTTGTTTACAAAACGTTTAATCACTTTTCTGTCTAATAAGTTATTCTTGCTGCCTTCTTCCTCTCTCTATAAGGCCTTTTTATTTTAACTGATCAATTGAACGTGCAACTCTAAACGTCTTGATTGTTTTCGTTGTTGTGTTAATGGGTGAATAAAAACAAAATACGATCGTACGCTTGTAAGGTAAATAGATTGGCAACTAATGGAATTGAAGTTAAATAAATTGTTTCGTTTCAATAGATTACTTGTCGTCGTGATGTCGGCTCAGAACACCGTTTGCAGAAGTTTGTTGGGAGCTGATTGCTACGAATTGTTCCATGGGTTTGTATTAGAGTTTGATGGCATATCATGGTCACGCACTACTGAATCGAGGAAACCCGAGGAGTATTTGGTGCTTGACAGTGTAAGTCATGTTTCAAGGTCGAACTTTTGTCGTCATTGCAATTCGCCGTCCAGTGAATAGATCGACGGTTCGAAAAAGGCGTAGGGTTTGTTGTGCAAAGAGATCTGGTCATTTCGTTGTTTCTATTATTTGAATCACTAGTCCAAAAGGCCACCAAAATGAAGGTAATTTCGAGTGTTGTGAGTACGATATGATCTTGGCTGCGCCGACTCGTTTCTTCGGTCAACTTGCGACGCGGCAGTTTTCGTTCACTCGAAACACTAAATGAAATGTCAAGTAACATGGCGATGATCTTTCTTTCGATAACACAACCGGGCATCAGTGACTGCTTTGTCGTCTATTTTCTCAGCCGACTGTTGGGTTTTGTTTGTCCCACGCTTTTTCGTCCCATCGATGAAGAAGCAATTTAGATTTTTCGCTTAACACCTTCGGATCAAAAAGACGAATGTGGGTGTTGAAGGATGGGGATTTTTTACCAAATCAATGAATAGTGCAGTTTAAAGCGTGTCGCTTTGTCTGGAAGCTCATCGAACAACAGAGAGAGTATCTGAGCATACAACTCTCAATGTTCTTCGACTTCATTTACTAAGCAACAAACAATTTCAGGTATTGTAGACGTTTGTTGTCTGCTGGATTGGATTCAATTATGACGTAGGTGAAAATATTGAGTTCTCTTCACAGTTGTTTCAGGAGCGAAAAATGTGTTTGTAATCGATGGGCATTTAGTTTGCAACGAGCCTTCAAGGATGAGCATGTAAGTACAAAGAAAACATAAGTCCACTATTTGTTTTTCAGTTAGAGTACTTTTATCGTCGTGCCATTCAAGCGGTTACCAAAGAAGATTACGACAAGATCACGGCTTTTCGTCACAGCGACGATTCGTTGGCGTGTTTGGCCGGTCGATTGTTTTTGCGTCGAGCCGTTTGCAAGGTATGTGATAGCAACATGTGTGAACTCTAATTGATGTTTTAGTTTACTGGAGCGAACTGGGCAGATGTGAAGATCGAACGAACCGAAAAGGGCAAACCGTTTGTGGTCAATCCGCCAGATTGCCATTTCGGACTCAATGCTTCGCATCAAGGCGACTATACGGTCTTTGCCACAAGTTGTAGTCCCGGAGTTGGAGTCGATGTGATGCGACTAGATATGTGTCGTAAGTATTCCTATTGAATATGACATAAACAATTTAGGTGGTAACAAGACTGCTGACGAGTACATCAACTCGATGGCCAAATCTGCATCGGCGGATGAGTTGAAAAATATGCGCGGTCAAGCGACAGAGCAAATGAAAATGACTATCTTCTATCGCTATTGGGTAAAATGGAGAACGTAAAACTGATCTACATTAGATTTTAGTGTCTAAAAGAAGCTCTGCTTAAGGCCACTGGTCAAGGAATCGTGAACGATTTGAGTCGTTACGATTTTCGAATTAATCCGCAAGAACGTTACAAACAAGGTTAGTCGATTGGTGGGATTTGTGAATCGAAGCTAATGTTCAGGTGCTTATCTGACTTCGACTACAGTGAACGAAGACGGTAAACGTTTGCCACAATGGCAATTCGAGGAGACGTTTGTTGACGGAAACCACGTTGGCGCTGTTTGTCGTGAGGTTCGTTGACGTTTGTGTTGTTGATTTTACAAGCAATTATTCAGAAGAAGATGCCCAAACATTGCAATTTTGCTAAGGACGATGATCACAAGATCTTTTTCTCTCAAGTCAACTTCGAATTCTTGTTGGAAGGAAGCACACCGCTGAACATTCTTGAAAACGATGCAGCCGTTGACTACGAAAATTTCAAGCAGAAACCACGCAAAGCTTTCTAAGGCGATTTCAAGAGTTGTGTTCATCGAATTCGTGATGTTTGTCATTTAGAGATAAATGTTAGCTACAGCGTATGAGTTCAATCGGACGTATGGTCGATCTATTTATTATAAGAACTAATTAGAGATATGTTGAATATATACAGAAAGAACAAATGAAGGGAACTTATCGTTTTGTTTGATTATTCGATCGTCGTCTCCTTGATTTTGGTCTCCACGTCGGTGGTTGTCTTGTCATTCGATTGCTGAGCCAACATCGTTTGAATAGTCGCGTTCATGTAATCCAGTGAGCTAACTGTCAAATAATGAACCCACTGCTCGAGACTCTTGAAATCATTGGCACAGAAAGTGAACACTCGTTTGGTTCTGAAATTCACAATGTTCTCGACCAATCGATTCAAAAAACGAACGTTTTGGATTTGAGAATAAACGAATACGACATTCCCGTTTCGTTATCATCGGCCGGTTCGACCGTGCAGTCTTCGATTATGATCAAGACGATTGGGCTCCTTAGGTGTTGCTCATCCTCAAAGATGAACAACAGATTTGCCTTCAAAAGCGCAAAAATATCACGCCAACGTTCATCCTGAAAGCAATACGACTATCTAAAGAAAAAAGGTTAAAAATTTACCTGAAGAATTTTCAATCTTCCCGAAATACGACGATCGTACGACCTTTCATCGATGATCGACAACAACGATCGTCCGTTCACAAGCATCGCATTATAATTTTCGGATACCTTCGATTATACAGACGTGTTAATCGTGAGTATAAGCAGTATGTGTGGTCTGTAGTTGTGTTCATGTGAACGGAATGTGAAGTTCGATTCCGCTACTTGAAGCTGATTAGTGATGGCAGTTTACACACGGTTGAAATGCCTTTTCTATAATCTCTTTTTTCGTGTCCGAAGAAGGACGTTGATCTTTGCTACCATCGGTTATAAGACGTTTATTCGTTTAATTTAACAAGTGACTAACAGTAGAAATTTAAAGAAAGAACTAAACTTATGTGGATAAAAAGAACACAATGAAACGAACTCGAAAGACAATCGGGTTTCATGAACACCGTAGTTGAATAAAAATGTGAGGATATAGAGATCGAACACAATTGAGAGTTATAAAAGAGCTTGTTAAGTAGCATTCAATCACACTTTAACAGGGATTTACATTGCATTCCAAGTATACGGAGAAGTTATAGCGAATGCCTATGATGAGATAAAAAGTATCATTTTAGTCGTAATTGAGCCAATTCTTTGAATTCAATGATTTACGTAGATCGTCAATCCACTGCTTTCGAGAATCTTGTGAGCCATCGACTGGCGGCGGACCAATTGAGTTGTGATCGGCACGAGATCGATTCAGCGATTTGGAACGATCGCTGTTGTATTGTCTGTCAGTACGATTGCCCTTGCCATTTCGAGCGCTCTGAACCTCTGTGACACTTCGAGAGCGTTTGGCTCCGCGGCGTGAACTACTAAGCAAATCGAAGTGTCCAAGCGAATGACTGCGCGCTAAATTCCAATCCAATGGAATCTTTTCCAGATCTCCTTCTTTCAAAGGCGTTGGATCCCAAGGCGGTCGATCAGTCAAACAGTTTTCGTGAACTCGGTCTTCGATGTTTGGACGATGTGAACGAGTGCCATCGGCCGATTTTGTTGATTGACGACGTAGAGATGACAACTCGTTGAGATGGAAATTAGTTATTGACCTGTCGCCTGCAATGAAAAAGTTACAATACTGAGCTTCGACATTGTCTTACCTTACCTCCTCCGATAGTTGTGTCCCGTTTACGTAGTTTGCTATTTGTTCCTTCAGATAACGGTGGTAAACGTTTTTCGTTTGCCACAATGTTGTCATTTAAATCGGGATCATTCAACGGCGACGGACCGATTTCGTTGTTTGCGGAAATCGACTTTATTCGTTCGTTTTGTCTCATTGACATGAACGTTGATTTGGAACGTAACGCAGGTTTTGTGGACTCATTGGAAGTTTTCGCAGCAATCGAATTCGATTTCTCGTCATCTTCACGACTTCCACCGGCGATTATTTCCGACAGACGACCACTTCGAATGTCATCCAAGGAAGCGGGTATCATGTGTGGTCCTGGAAGATCCAAATCGATGTCCGCTATCATGAAGTCGGCTTTTTTCAATTGTTCTAACGAGGTTGCGGTATTCAAAGATCGACGGCTATAAGATAATTTCTTAGCTTTCTTTTCGCCTCCAATGCTTGGCAACGAAGGTGAACGTTTTGGAGTAATATCGCCTATTGGCAACGAAGAACGTTTTCGTTGTCGTTCGCTATTCGAAAGCAATTTGGAGTGTCCGGTCGATACTGACCGTGCGGCCTGATTAGCCGCTGCATGACTAAGTGGAAGTTTCTGTTGTGACAAGACCGTCGTGTTTCGAGAGCCAACAATCTTTTTCTTTAATCCGGGTGTCGGTGAAGTTGGACGTTCTGTAGGTCGACGAACAGACGCTCCGGCCGGCGGAGGCTTGATCAATCCAACTGTTCCATCAAGGTTTTGAATTGGAGCTCTTGGCGGTTTTTGTCCGATTGCTGCCTTCGATTGTGTTCGAAGATTCGGAGCTGTTCGTCGAGCTGCTGCGGGAATTGGCGGTTTAACTTGTCGATTAGCTCCGCTTGTTGATGAAAGTGGTGGAGTGTCTTGAAGTCGTCCACGAATTGGCCGTTCATTTGGATTCCGTCGAGCCCCGACGTTTGTTGTTATGCTGCCAGTTGAGACTGTTGTTCGTACATGAGCAGCATCGGGCGAATCGACAGGCATCGGCAATCGCATATGAGGTGGCAATGGACGACCGGCTGCCACAGCTTCCATAAGCTCAAGTGCAGAAGGATCTGACGGTTCGTCAGTTGATTCTTGATCAATTTTGTTACCTCGAGCACGTACACTGTCGGCGGTTGTTGTCGAACGTCTGCTAGTACCGGGTTTTGATTCGTTCAGTTCGCTGTGATTCTCGTCTTCCGGTTCGGCCGTATAATCGAATTCTCCGCCTTCAATTCGTGGATAATGAAAAAGTTCGTCTGAATTGGGTGTATGCGGAATTGTAGATAGGGATTCGTCTTCACCACTCGTAGAACTCTCGTTTCCTTCGTCGTAGTTTGGCGCTCGTTGTTTATAGTCACGATTCAAAGCTTCGGCCATAGCGATAGCGTCTTCGATCGCCATTGGAGTTTCGGAGGAATCGGCAGCGGACAAAGCGGATGTACTACTGGCATGAGAAGTTGAAGCAGCTGCATCATTTGGTCCGATTGGTCTATCGCTCAAAAACTGAGTCTCATATTCAACATCTACGTCTCCAGGAAGCGGTTGATTTGCAAAAGCGCTGAATGTTGCGCTTGTTGATGCAATGGGAGTCGGTGGGATGGGAGTTTGAACGAGATGTGGGATTGATTGCGCAGCTTGTGTGTTCGTAGGTAAAGAAATCGGTTGTGGTTCGATAAATAGCTCGGGATTTTTCTCACGAAGTTTCTGGAGCTCTCGTTCTTGATAACGACGAAGCAACAAGTCTAATGAACTCGACTCACTCGGTGCAGCTGAACAAATAGTTTTATGTGAAAATCGTTTAAGAACTTACCGTCTTTAGATTCTGTGTATTGATCACCGAGTATCTTGAATTTCTCCCAAATAGTTGGAGTACCGGCGCGAGACGTTGTACTTTCACGACGTACTTCTGTTTTTCGTTGCTTAGTTGCTTGTGGGTCGGTAAGATAAGTTGAACTTCCAGCGACTGTTGCTTCCGAAGTCAAACGTTTAGTGTCGATTCCACGTCCACTATCCGCAGTAGCAACGTCTCGATGTATTTCAGCAGCCACCGACTTTGCAGCGGTATCTTCTCCCTAAAATTGTTGTTCATATGGTGCGATTAAACAACTCACTGCTTCTGTAGGCTCACGATCAGTTTCTGTTCGTTCGGTTGAAATCAAAGAAACCAGACCGTGACTTGCGGACTCTGTTTCGTATTCATCATCATTTCCGGTGTTATAATAATCGGCGCCACCCGGTTCGTCGGTTTCTTTACTCGGCAGATGTGGAATATCAGGTAAACGAGACGGCGATATGGAAATGAGCGTCGAATCCGGTGGACGTGGAAGCCCTTCGTTATGTGGTTGCTGAGTTGCTGAGCTTGGGCGAGCGACTGGTACACTGGCTTCGAGATCTTGAGGTTTCTCACGAACACCTCTCTGAATTGAATAAGCCAAAATAAAAAGAAGTGACATACAAGTTCTCGTAGTTTGAACCAACACGCGGTTCGTTGCAAATAACCACACCGATAGCAAAGATATCCAATTAACAACGGTCCAAGACATAGCAAGAGCAAGAATATGATAAGCCAAATGAGTAGGCAGATACCAAGAATTTGAGTACATCTGAACACATTCGATCGTGTATTGATGTTATTTTCTTACCCAACAGTCCCGCTGCTACAATCTCGACCATCACCGTTTACATCAGCTGTCGAATCGGCACAATTACAATGATAATAAAGACCTTCTGTTGTACAAATTGAGTTGAGACCACAATCGTTTAGTGAGGAGTCGGCACAAGCACCATTTCGTTCCGCTAAAATTTGCAGTCAATTTCACAAACAACTTACTAGTAAACTGCAGGAAGGAAAAGGTTTGCAGAGAAAAAGTGAAAAAGGAAATGTCGAACACTTCGTAGACCACTCACCTGCAATTTCAACTTCCACTTCGGGCAAATTGTGTTGTTGCTTTTTGAGGTCCTGACGAATTTCGTCCAACGAACAGTTCGAGTTCGAACAAACGACGTTCAACACTACGGCAGACGAATCGCCATTTGGTTCCCGTTCCCGCACACACGCACTTTTGATCGCATCACTTGTTGCCAACTGGAAATTTTTGATCAAAAACCGCTGAGTACAATGCTGTTACCTTTAAGATTGCTAATTCAGCCGCTTCGACTGGAGCTCCGTCAAACTCGCGATCGCAGATTTGATGTAAATTGACGCGAAATGTTGCCACCGGCGCACGTTTGCAGTTCTCGTCGGAAGTCAACATCTGACCCGTCGGACACGAGCAGTCGACTTGTTTGACATAATCATGAGCACCTTTTCGAACTGTAGCAGCACAAGTTGCATTCTGTTGACGACCTTTGCGTAACTCGTTGGCCAATTGAACACTTCCAAGAATCAACGCTGGCGCCCATTCATCGACCGCCAATCTAGTGGTACTTTCTTCAAAGATTGATGTTGTAGTTTCTGGTTTGCCAGTATAATCAATTGTCTGTGTAGTGCTCAAGTCGGCTTCAGTGTTTGTTGTTGTAAAAACGTTCGTAGTCGCTTTGTGTTCTGTAACCTTTGATTCTGTGACATTACCAATCGCCTCTTTTGTTGATGTTTCTAGGCCTAAAATCGTAGTTTTTTCTGATTCTTCGGTTTGACTAGTAGATTTCATCGTTTCAAAACCATCAGTTTGTCTTGTATCTTCCTCTTCGTAGTCTCCAAGCGTTGTTTGAACAGAAATTGGAACGTGAGGGGATGTCATTGAACTCTCTGTAGTCGCATCTGAATGCATAGTAGTGGTCGAGCTGTGTGTTGAAATTTGAGTTGCATTAACATGTTTAGTTATTTTATGGGTCGTAGTTTCTATTGAAGTTGCTGATGTTTTCTGTTCAGTTGTAATCGAAGATTCTTCGCTTTTTGTTGATTTATCACCACTGTATGGCGTTGAAGTGAAGATAGAAGTGGTTGATGAACTGCCGGTAGAATGTAAAGATGTTGTTTTAACATTTTGACCAATTTCAACCGGATATATTGGTAGCAAAGTGGGCACAGCAATCGTTTCAGCCGGAGGATAAGTCGAAACTACGGGCATATAAGTCGGTGGAATAAGAATCGGTGTCTCGGCCATATCGGCATCTTCAGGCAAAAGTATCGGCCATGTTTGTGCTGGTGCAATTGGCCAAAATCCGTTGGCAGGGAACACAGATATTGGTGTGACGGTTGAAACAGGAATTGTGGATACAGGTCCGGGAAAATTGGTTGTAAATGATCCTAATGAAGGCATCACTGATGATTCGTGCGGTTGAGGAGTCGGAACAGAAACAGTTGACGGCGCAGTAAATGGTTGCGGTAATTCGAAAGGATTTGACGGTGCCGAGTAAATAGAAGTGGATTGTTTGTTTTCTTGAATTGGTCGATTCTGAATTCCTGGACCACTAAGTGTTCCATTAGGCCAAACCAATATATTGCCTCCAGGAACAATGAACGGTTCTCGATCTTCTATCGGTGGTGTTGGTCGTAAGATATGTGGAGGTCGAAGTGGAGAAATATCGGGACTTGGAGTACTTGATTCGATTCCCGGTGGTCGATTTACACGCTGACCGGGATAGAATGTAGAGAAATGTGAGGGTTGAGTAGGCGTATTTAATGGTTGTCTTGTTGCTTGTTTCCACCACGGTTGAAGCCACTCAGCATCTGAGCCGGGACTTGCGGGCAAGTCGACAGTTATTCCCGGTTGTTCGGTTGCATAGGCGGTTGAATCTTCCGGTGGAAACACCAACCATTCATCTTTTGTTGGTGAAATTGTATGTTTAAGATGTGAATTTGTACCGATTCCAAAATTTGTTGAAGTCTGAGAACGAGGTGGTTGATTGATGGGCAGATTTGAAGGGATCAAGGATGCTAAAGTCCATTTCCGTGTAGCAGGCCCATAGGTTTCACCAAACTCATCCAATCTAATTCGATGAGATTTAAAATAAGCTTCTCTAAACCTACTTGTCAACGTAGTCTTTTGTTGTTTCAAAAGTTTCGCGACCGAACGGCCACCATGTTGGTGTCGGAGAAGTTTGAGGTGAAGTGATCGTTGATGTTGTGCTTTTGGGTGTCGGATAGAGAGTTTCAGGATGAGTTGTCGGCTGATTTGGATACAACGTCCAACTAGTTTCGTGTTTGGGTTGTGCACGTGATGTATGAGTTGTGGCTATTGGCTGATTTGGATATAAAGTTTCGATTTGAGACGATGGATGAGGAGTTGGCCACAAAGGCACGAATTCACCGGGTTGATGAAAGTCGGGAACGTGAGATTGAGACGCGGAAGGTGATGGAAAAATATCGATAGAAACAGGAATGAAGACTGAAGTCGAAGGAACAACTGCGACAATATCCGGATTGTTGGTTTGAATTTCGGGTTGTGGTGCACCAAAAGGAAAAACGGCAGCAGAACCACCGGTCGAAATGATATGCGGTAGGATATGCTGACCTACGTGTTCAGAAAGTAGAAAGACGGACGAATATTGAGGATCTTCATCACTACCATCAAAACAGTTCTTTTCGCCATTCATCAACCAATTGCGCAGCACACATTCGCCGTAACCTTTGCATGGCACAGCATTCGGTAAAATACATAGTTTGCGTTTCAAATACGGACAAAATGAGGCCTCCAAGAACTGTGAATCCGCTGATGGTTTGTAGTCCAATTCGTTCTCGCAACGTGGATTCGTCAAACAGTCCGAAAGATGTTCGAGATTCGCGCAGAAGTTGCCACATCGAATTTGACCAGGAAAACAATACTCGTCGCTCTGATCGGGACAATCCGCATGTCCATTGTGAACTTGTGCCAATGGAATGCATTTGTTTTCGCCCAAAATTCCACAGTCGAATTGTCCTTTCTCCGCGCAAATACCCGTGAATCGTGTTTGTGCAACTTCGATAGACGGCCATTGAGCTCGACCATTGAATAGATGGGTTAAAAGAATGGCAATGAATAGCCCGTAGGCGTTGAATCGCATGTGGACTTGATGCTGAGCATTTAACCACCGCGCCAATACGGCGATGGCATAAAGCGATTGCTCGACAGTCTTGTTGTTGTGTGATCGGAAAGATGACCTAAAATGAATTGGATGTAGAACGACAAGCACGAAACGATTCGATACACGAAATAGAAGTCATGAAGCGAAGACTGAACTCTGTTATCGTGGTCATAAACCCGTAAACGAAACGTTCTGATTTGACAGACAGAACCGCGAAAATAGCAAAAAAACTATACGAAATTCATCAGTGAACCGAATAATCGAAGTTCCAATTGCACGTGCAACAGTACGATTTGATTGTAAAAATAAAACATCAAAAAGTACGTTGACTTCGCGTAAATGCGAATCCAAAGGAGCGTACCGTGATCGTCCAACCGTACACATCGTTTGGCCATGTGCTTAGCAGTGAACAAGCCACATACGTTTGCCCATCGACCACAGAACTGTTAGTCAAACGACAGAAAATCTTACGAATTTTCGCTTACGATTAAATCTAGCGATCATAATGTGAAAGGCGGTGGATACGTTTTGAAGCTAAACAACCACATGCAACCCAATTAACTTGTGTTCTAGTTCGAATTCGAAAGTCAACGACATAAGATGCACACTCTTAATTACGAAGTTTAAAAATAACTTCGATTGAATATGAAAGTATAAAGTTGGAAATACGCTGGTAATGGTGGTCTATTGTTGAGTACAAGGACAATCTGCTGACAATTTTTTATCCTCGTCGCGCGATTGAACAATCTGACTACTCAACGAGTTCAATTTCACGGCACAATGACTGCCGACGGGAAGTGTTTTTGTAGGTGCCAAAAATTGGCTGTACATCGTAAAAATGGACACTCGCTTCTGAACAATCAGCTCGCTGGCATGTTGCCGGTCATTAAAACCGCCAACCAATTCATGTCGGCCATTCGACCGGGAGCTTCTGAAGGGTCGAAGGTTACAAATCACATCCTCGGCTATTTCATACGTTCGAAAAAACACGCCCTTCGGTCCCACTGACCAGGCAACAGACCGAATTTGCTGTTTCATAGAAGATTTCCGTTTTCTTTCATTCACCAGACTGACCATTACAAATGGCGCCGGACGGCGATTTTGAAAATTTCTTTTTTCGAGTACGACATGAGCAGCAGACAAGACCGTCCACACTTTCCAATTTTAATCGTCGTCCAACCCGGATGCCAACCTTACAGCCGTAAGGTGCTGCACAGGCATAGAACAGGGTTATTTCTGGCCACTTCGAAAAACCACTGACTACCACGTTGAAGGCGGCGGTTCGACATAGGAATCTACTTTACGTTCGTTTGTTGAAACAAAACTTAAGATGCTAATCTTTCATTAAAAACAACAAGTCTGAAGCACTTATTAACGGATCACAGTGATCTCTCGTTTACGACAAAGTAAACGAACGGCTGAACAGCAATCAGTTTTCTTGCAAAGCTGCTTTCGAAATCGAAAGGTACAGTCGATGGCTATTGGAAAAGTGGAAGGTGACGTCAACATGCGCACGATTCGATGTTTCTCGTTCATACGAGAATTGGCGTTTCGAAAGCGCGCGTTTGGGTTTTGCGAAATGCGTCGACTTTGCGTGGACGCTTTGCTTCGCGGTGCTTGTTTTTCTCTCTGCGAATGAGTCACTGGTTTTCGGGAAGAAAAGTTGTTTACGTTCGTGAGCGTTTTCGAACGTGGATGTGCATTAATTTAGACGCATAATCGGAGGTTAACCGTTCGATTGAATAGAACGCCCATTTTTTGGTTGCTGTTCAGGTCCCGATTCCGATTAAAAAACTGGTGGGTCAGTGACGAACGTGCATTCCACGTTTTCGGTCCTCAACGCAGACGCGCAGGTTGTGTGTGACCTTCGTCGACGTTTCTTTTGAACGTGCGCTCTTATTTGGTAACTGCCCGCTGAACTTTGTAAACACTTTCATTTCGTTCGTTTCAAAACGTTGAAATCTACGCGAATTCTTTTGGTTGATGAGAACAGTTTTCAGATAACAATGTCCGTGAATAGCGAAGATATTACCGTTCCATGGGGACAATCTCCGGATCCTTTGGATCATCAGTACGGAAAATGGCGAATGGCAGTCTTCCAAGATATGCAGGAATCCAACGACCAATCGAAGTTGTATTTCTTGTACGATCCGGTGGCTGATGACAACTGCATTACAACGTGAGTCGATAGGTTTTTGAACAATCTGATCGTAACATTTTAGCGGGGGCCGCAAATCGATGACCTGTTTGGTCGTTTTCGACACCCATCGCAAATGTTTTGTTGCCGAAATTCCGGTCCGAGTCCAAGGACGAGTGAAGATGCTCTTTGCTTTACCACAACCAAGTCCATCTGGTGGCACTTCCTTCGTTCTTACGAGTCAAAGCGAAGATTATGGACGTTACAATGTAAGTGGTCGATTTTATTGTTAGTTGGATTATTGAGTTTTAGCTTCACGTTTGGCGTATGGATCTGAATTCTGATGGTTTGTCGTTGAGTAGTGATCCTCGATCGTTGTTGAATCGTCCGTTAGAAATGGAAGACGACAGTTTTATTTGTTCGCTTCGTGATGACAAACCAGAAATGGTTGTTTTATCCGGACCTCAATTGAACGTCACGCTCGTTGATGGCACTGCCAATCAACCACAAGAACCAACTCATCGTTTCAACGTTTCTGGTGCCGAGCTTTCTCATTTCTACGATGGATTCTTGAGCAATGGGTACGTAGTGAGCGAGTAATTGTTTAAGTAATTTGTTCGTTTAGCAACGTTTACTTCCTGTCTGCCAGTCCTGATGGCCATTTGGACTATAGTCGTATGCACATTCTGTCGTTGCAAACTCAGCAACTGTCCACTCAATTTTGCCATCCCGACCCATCTCGTGGATTGCCACCTGCACGAAAACAAGCGGCATTGGATTCGACTGCCGGTAAGTGACTATTTTAACTGAAAAAAACTAAATCCTCTCATTTTAGGATTCATTCTTTTGGCTGGTGGAGAAGTTGATTATGGCGGTGGAAATGTTCAACGTCTTGTTGACTACTGGGTTTTGGATCTGTCCAGTTTCAAGTGGAATCAGATCCAATCTCAAATGTCCGTTCCGCTTATTGAGCCACGTCTGACCACGGCAAATTCCGGTAACTTAAGTTTTTTTTTGATATAATTAACTTCCAAATTTAGGCAATGTTTACGTTTGGGGTGACTTTGATGATCCATTGCCTGGAATGGATCAAAATTCAACTCATGTTCGTATTCTACGTGTTCGTGGTTTGAATGCTTTCAATCCACCACCTTACAGTTCAGTTGGAAATAGTCCGCCGTATCCAGCCGGTCAATCGCAAGGCTTTTCATCATCACCTTATCCGCAACAACAACAAAGCGGTTATGGACAACCGCAAGGATATGGTCAGCCTCAAGGATATGGCCAACCTCAAGGATATGGCCAACCTCAAGGATATGGACAACCACAACCGATGGCTCAACCAGGCAGTCAGTATGATGCTTCAGGAAGTGGCGGCGGATTCGGTCAGCCCTACCCGAATCAAGGTGATGCACCACCTGCTTATCCTTACTATCCTCCTCAAGAGAAAAAGAAGGATTGTACCATTTCTTAAAGCCAAATTCTCCGTCATTTTGACTATTCTAATCGATTCCTAATTGTTTTCCCATCACCAATTTATCATAGAGATTTGTTCAATGTCAATGTAAAACCGTAGACTGTTTTTGCGACATAATAATACGTAGTCCCGCATGTTCTTACATTGCGAATCTTCTGTAGATTTGTGATGTTTATTCCGTAAATGCAAACCTTGTATTAGATCGTCTTTTTGCTATTAATAAACCAACTTTCAAAAATTGACAAGAAATCTTCCACGTTTTCTTCCATGTCTGAGCGCAGAAAAGGAATTCGAAAAAAGAAACGTCACCGTAAAGTCTTCGTGCCAGCATCTACGGTAACTAGTAGTAAACTCATACTTAGTTCTGCGATCGTTGAGCCATTTGCAAGTGAACAGCTGACTGCAGAGTAAAACTACTTTGTTCGGATTGCAATGTTTACTTCTATAAAACCAAACAATGTACAAATTAGACGGCTGGCGCTTGAGCAAGAGATGAAGATATTGCGTTCCCTTTCTGAAGACAAATCTCGTGGTAACGACGATAAGCGTTGTAGAAGTTGACCACTTCTTCGGCGTGTTTTTCCTTGTGTTTTTGAATTCCGTCGAGCAATCCAACCACCTGAACGATAACAAATATCAATTGCTTTAAGACACAATTAAACTTTAGTCATTTGATCGTTGTATTCGCGTTGAGCGTTCTCGTAGAGCACTCCACGGGTGCCAATCGTTTCCGGAGTCTTTGCTTTGCTCAGCTCGTAACGCGCAAAATCCATGTTTTGTCGAGCACGACATAGCACTAAAATTTAAACTGAGTTTGAGTACCTGGCTGTGAACTTACAACGACGTTGCTCATTCAGTTCATCGTATTCAACGCGAAGGAAATTTCGAATGAAATGAATGGCACGACGTCCTTGCTGTTGAAACTCTCGCTCAGCAGCTCCGTATTCGGCAGCCAACTGAGCTAATGAAGCCGACAAGTTGGGACCAAGGAATTCGTTGGCTTTGCTCAACGCTCCTGATAACAACTCGTAGGGTCCCTGACCAGGTGCATCCACAACTGATTTCATATCACCCAATGGAAAGGGAATGACTTTGTGGTTTTGTTGTATCACTTGACAGATTTTGACTGCTACATCTTCGATTACGGTCTGAAATAGTAGTGTGAACGGTTGCCAATCAAAATGAATCACCTTATAGTTGTCGAACTCTTTACACGACTCGTTGAATTGCGGCGAGAACTCGGTTCTCTCGACGGTACCAATCTTCTCGCCGACTTTCATAAAAAACTTCTTGAAATGACCGCGTTGTGAGCCGGCGACTTGTGGTCGTTGGGTCTGTTCGCCGGCATCTTCATTTGCTCCCTGACCAGAAGACGAGCGATTGGTATGCGATCTCAAAAGAAACGTCCAAGTTATCAGCCTTTTTTGCTAACTCACGACGCACGTTCACTGCGATTACTCTTACGAGACGACGCAGAACGCGAATTCACACGTTCACTTCGATCGGTGGACATCTCTTTCTTTAGAAATAGAAACAACCGCACAGAACTTCGCTTTTCATCAAGCAAATGAACTAATTCACGATCAGACGTACGAAATTTGCATAATCAAAACAACAATTTTGTTTTGTAAACAACTTTAAACTGCGTAACAACATAAAGTAGATGCTTGCACTCCACTTGTTTACATCTCCGAATTTGCATTCAGATCAATTTGCATAAAAGTCAATTTGCATTGGATTAATTTGCACATTAAAAGTACCGATGAATGCTGAGAATCGACTTGACAGTGTTGCACGGAGTTCTTATGGCAGACAGTCGGCTACAGCTCTCGTCTCATTGGATGAACAAAACCCTCGACTTCATTGACGTCCAATTCGTCGATTTCCGTGAGTTGGATGCCAATCGCATTCACACCTCTTTAGTACTTTGACTGATTTTCATCGAGCGCACTCAGCGACAGAGCGAAAAACGTTGCTCTCCACAACCTCAACGCCCAACCGAAAACACCTGTCCAACTCAACCCGTTCAACGTCACCAACTTCCATTGGTCTTGACTCAAACAACTGAGAACGTTCCGAAGAAACAACCGTTGAAACCAAAGCAGAATATGTGGAAGAGAACGATGACGAAAACAATGGCCCCTACGTTTTCCGAATGTCAAACGGGAAACAAAACTGCGAGTATGAGCTATCGAAAGCTGTTAAAGTGAGTTTTTCATTTATCATCTCATTGTGTTCGTGGTTTAGAGCTATAGACAAGCCAATCGAAATGGACGAACCTAAAGCTGCTGAACGGGCTCATGATTTGAAGTTGGATGTGAGTTTGCTTGCTTCAACCATAGGATATTCGTGTTTTAAGGTCCCGCAAAAATCGAACACATGCGATTCATTTCATCGTTGGGACCGCAGGGAATCACCAACATGGATCTCACGACCGTTGAGATGTTCGAAGCGAGTACTCCCGATGATCGACCACGACCCGTTAAGGTGAGATTTGTGTTCATGAACTTGTGTGATATTCGCTGTTTACAGCAAACGGGCAAGAAATCGACAATGTTGGGATTGGACAAAACTCGAGAATCAAAGACCATCGACAACACGAAAAAACTGAATTTGGCACCTAAACCTCAGAACACCATCAAGCAAAACATGTTGGGAAAAACTGAACCGTTGAAATAAACGACGTGTGGAATGTTGTTTTCCTTGTTGATGTCAATCAATGTGCTCGTTTGTCCAACTCGACTTTCACCGGCAACTGTTTTTGAAGTTCAGTCGACTGATTTGTGAGAAATCTGGTGAGCGTAATCAACAAGCAATACGAGTTGTTCTTGTTGCTTTCACAAAACATACTTGGCCGTTGACCTCTTCCGGCATTCCTCACTTGAAGTGATAGCACAGATCTTATTTCCTTATGGTTTATAATAAAATCCATTTTTATCTTAACTGGTTCCTTAAATGGTCAATGAAGTTACAAGAGATACGTTTGTGGAAAAAAGTTTTCATGGTGTTTTTGGATCCGATGAATGAGGCACTTTGTCTTTGAGTGTCAGTTGGATTTGGCAAAACTCTCCGATTCCGCCAAAATTTTCAGCACTGGACATCGCACTTGAGCCGCCGTGTCCTGATGAACTTTGCGAATCCAACGACTGAGTTCTTTGCGGCTTCTTTTCTTCAGGTTCTGCTTTTAGATGTCCTGAAACTAATCGATTACAATTTATCGGTTGGAATTGACTACCATTTCCGATGATTTCGTAAACGTTTTTCGGATCCATTTCCGACGGATAGTTGGCAAACGATTTATGTGTTGAGGACTGATTGATCACTGGCCTTGTAGATGTTTCGTTAATTGAATGCTTGTGATCGTTCATATAATGAATATTAGCATACGGAATTGCTTCGTGGTATTCGGTTTCGGTGTTGGAAAGCGACGATTCGGCATTCGATGCTGACGGAGCACAATTCAGCAATGGAGTTGTGTAGATGGTTTGTGACTGCAAATGATTCGAATTGGCAAGTCGATCAACCGATTTTTTGTGCTTCAAATCGCTTCCTGTCACATCGAGTGGAGCGTCCCATTCAGATGAATTCTTAGCGCTGTTTTTTGGTAGAACTTGAGGTTTCAATTGCTGATTCGATTGATTGCCGGTGTGTACGGTCAAAAGCGGTGTACTCTCGTGTAATCGTCTATCCACTTCATCA
The DNA here is from genome assembly GCA_024699855.1 of Aphelenchoides besseyi. Classification (NCBI taxonomy): domain Eukaryota; kingdom Metazoa; phylum Nematoda; class Chromadorea; order Rhabditida; family Aphelenchoididae; genus Aphelenchoides; species Aphelenchoides besseyi. The sequence continues at coordinate 14,309,336 of JAMPIQ010000002.1, forward strand.
ATAGCCAAGTTCGGTAGACCACGAGCAAACGACTAAAAGTCTAATGAATTCTGAATAATATGGTTCTTTCTACTTGAATGCTCATTAAGCCGGGAGCTGAAAGTGGACGTGAAATTTGAGGTTTTGAATCGCCGTTCAACGTCGTTTGAACTCCCATTTCGGTTTCCATGTAATGATCATAGATTCCAGCCGTACTCTAAAGCACAACTAATTCAATTGGTAGTGTTACTAAACCCACAAACCATTCGTATTGCCTCTTGTACGATCCACTCCAAATAATCGCAAATCGTTTGGAATTGTGGACGATTCTCCGCTTTCTCCTGCCAACACATGACCATAACACCGTAGATTTCTTCCGGACAGTTGTGCGGTGCTTCCATTCGGTAGCCTTCTTTTAATAGATTGTAAAGTTGAGGCATTGCAATCGTAGGATATGGTGTACCGCCAAGTGTCATAATCTCCCACAAAACGATGCCATAACTCCAAACATCGCTGTAAACCGTGTAGACATTTGCTTCCAATGCCTCTGGTGCCATCCATTTGATTGGTAGACGACCAGCTCCACGTTTTCGATAATAGTCCTGACAAAAAACGTTTCGAGACAAACCGAAATCGGAGATTTTTGCTGTGAAATCATGAGCCACAAGAATGTTACGAGCAGCAAGATCTCGATGGATAATCTGGAAATAAAGGCACTTTGTACTAAAGAAAATGTTTCTTTGCGTACTTTTTTACTCGACAAAAATTCCATTCCACAAGAAATTTCGGTGGCAAAGCGAATCAAATCGCGAAGTGTGAGATTGTGAAGAACTATGGACCGATTATCGACCGTTGATTTACGTGTCGAAGGCGTATGATTCTGTTGAGAGTCTTCTTCTGCTTCTACACCATGTGGCCGATGACGTCGCAAAAAATCGCTTAAACTCTCTCTATTATGCTGTCAACTGTCGAACTAACCGTAGATTTCCGTGAGGACACAATTCGAGTACAACCAACAAGGGTCCCGTTCCTGTACAACAACCGACTAGTTTGAGAATGTTTTTGTGACGTCCAATGCTTTTGAATATCTGCATCTCGCTAACCAAGATGATCAGCTCTTTTTCCTGGGCCGTTGATTTGAGTTTCTTTACGGCGACAGAAAGCTAAAAATTTGAATTCACGCACATTTCAACTACTAAACTACCTTGTTGTCATCATTCAATGGTTTGGTTTCGTCGTTGTTGTTTTTGTTGTCTACGAAACTACGAGAACGCAATTCACCGCGCCATACTTCGCCAAAAGCTCCTTCACCGATGATGTCGATGAGTGTCAATCTGAAGGCACAATGTTATATTAGAAGTCGTGAAGGAGCAGACCGTGAGCGTTCAATTTCCCAAGCAACATCTGTCGGGACTTCGTACTCGGAAACCAACGACATCTCCGAATTGACTCGAGTTCTATTTCTCGATTGTCCTTTGCCCACAACCGGCTCGACAGTGATAGTATAAGAAGAGGCAAGATCAGACCAAACATCACCTTCTTTTGGTTTCTTCGTAATGACCACCTAAAACACTTGAATTTCGATTGAATCGATTGATTTGTAGACCTTCTTTCGTACTGTCATTTTCTCCAGATTTTGTAGTTCGGACTTGTTAACCCGTCTGGAGAAAAGATAGTACATTGCGCCGAGAGTTAGAAACGAGACCAATGACATGACTAGCAGCACAAGAAAAATCGTGTAAATTAATGACCATGGCGGATAGGGGCTATCGGTAGGCAAAGTCATACCACGAAATTCGTTTACAGTCAGAGTTGCATTGGCCATTGACTACAATTGAAATGATCTTGCTATCTTTATAGAAAATTGGAAGCTTACGACTCCGAGAGTTGATCCCGCAATACATGAGTATATGCCTTGATCTTCAACAGAAACATTTTTGATGATTAGTGAGTATAGTTTGTTCTGATTATCATGGAAGATTTGAGCCTTCTACAAGTCAAGAGTTGAATTGCAAGTGCAAAAATACTCGCCTTAATAGTGCTCATATCAATAAAATTGAAGACATTTCGATTTTGACGTTCATCCCAACGTATATACGATCCATTGATTTGAATCAAGTGAATCCAAACCACATGTGGAACTAAATCCGAGAGTACTTGACAAGTGAAGTTAACCGTTCCATTGACGTCGACGGTCTTATTGACGAGCACATTGGGCAGAATGATTGGTCGCGCGCGAATACGATCACGAACATCAACACGAAAATCGCGATGAATGTTCCCGACGTTGTTGAACACATCGCACGTGTAGTGACCGGAATCGCCTTCAGCTGCATCTTCCAACTCCAACGTCCATTTGCGTATTCGATAGATGGATCCGCTTTTTCGTTCGGTTTCTGCGCTAATTTCTACGTGATCTTTACGCCAAATAACCTGAGGTTCCGGGATTCCTCCCGCTTTGCAATTTAACCGTAGGGTTCGTCCAGACGGGACAACGATTGTTGTTTGTTCATCAGTTTGACGGAAATAAGGAGCTACTTAAAGTCACGAAATCAACATCCTTAACTTCAAACTACTAACCTCTAGCCGGTGCTGGAGAAACTTTCCACGACCTTGTGTTCCAAATCGGACTCCAACGTCGAGTTGTTGTTCCGGTAGCCGTTAGATCGTTTCCGCTTTCGCCCATAGACGATATAAGAGCTTGTGGTGCAGGAGTTATGTCAATCATTTCGCCAATATTCGAAGAAAATGTGTCGGCACGAGCCATAAATTTGTCTTGTCTTAGCGAATCGACCGGGTTCTCATGACTGAACAAATCGTTCTCCTCCGTTTGAATGCCTTGATCGTGTTGTTGATTTAGAATCGGAATTCGTTGCTTGAGTATGGTACGAGCTCGTTGTAACTTCTCTTCGGTGTCTAAATTCAAATCCCAGGAATTACGCAGTTGATAACGAAGGAAAATCATTTCGCTGGTCGAAATCAAGCCGGGCATCACCTGAGTGATGTCCGGTATTCCGGTGCGTACGAGTTCGTCGAACAACGCGACCGGATCTACAAAAATTGAAAACAATTACCGAGTGGAGTGTTTGTCGGATAGTGTGAAGCAGAATACGAAGGCACAGCAAAATCACGAGCATTCGTTTCGTCGTTTCTCGTTTCTTTCTCACTTCTCCGATGAAATGTCTTCAGGAATTGTTCCATATCTTCGTCTTCGCAATTCGGAGTTTTGCACGGCGACAGTTGAGCGGTGGTGCGAAATTTGGTAACTTGATTCTCTTTCTCGTATTTGGGACAATACTTGTCTCGAAAATCAAGGATCTCTTCCTCATCGTCGAAGGCCGGATCATCCGTACTTATCCACTCACACAAACACGCTTCCGATGTTGTTGTATTTGTGGCTTCAGCTTCGCTTGTTAAATAGAAATCGCAGTAATCTGCAAGCAAAGTCACTCAGTGCGAAAGACGAACAGTGAACAAGGAGATAATCACAACAAATCACAGCATTAAGAACACTTACCGATTATGTGTAACGTAAAATTTCGCATAATGGAACCTTCACTGTTCCAAACTCGACATGTCCATTGACCTTTGTCACCCACTTCGACTCGACGAATCTCCAATTCCATTCCTTTCTCTTGGATTCGTGGTCGTTCTTGCATGAAACTGTAGTTCAAATAGACGCCATTTCGATACCAGTGCACTTTGGGCAAAGGACGTCCAATCGAATCGCACTTGAACTTTGCCGTATCGCCGAGATACGTGTATTGATGGCGTCGAACACTTTGTTTGAAACGCGGCGGTGAACCTGCAATCAATATGAACAAAGTAATCCGCTCGAAAACTCACTTTTCGTGACGTATTGACCGAACACATTTTCGAGAACCAACAAAACAATCAGAAGTTTTATCTTCATTTCGTGAGCTGAATAGTAATCTCAAGGTTACATGTCGGGCTCTTAAATTGGAATGTTGATTTGTGTCTTCTAATTAAAAAGCAATCAAACTGCACGAAATACAATCGAGATTATGATTGAAGCTTTCCCGAACCAAAGGTTACGGAATTTGGCTACACACCCGAAACGGAAGTTCAATGACGACGGAAAAAAGAATTGCGCCAATTCGATTTCGGTTCACGGGTTTCCATCGACGCTATCAAACTGATTACGTCGCGCAGTAGTGGGCGAGTGGTGACGGCGGACGGTCGATTAACACCAACCGTTGGCTGTCGGCGGACTGCGCGATGTTACAGGGTCAAATTTTTCAATTTGTGAACTAATAACTGAGATTGAGCGTCTGAAAAAGTGAAACCGTGTAAAGTTGTTACAATCTGGAGAATCAACTGCGTCGTCTCTTTTTCTGATTCCAAGAAAACACCTGCGCTTCCTGGTCATCTCGAAAAACAACCGAACCATCAACCGCGACTATCTGGGAGCTAATCGTTTGTTTCGAACATACGAAAGAGCGGTTAGAGAGCTTTGAAGTTGGAAATGACCGTATGTTTGAGGTTGAAAGATTTACGCGATTCGTTGACAAGGTAGTTAAGTTGCGCAGAAACGAAGACTGACAACCGAATTTATGGTACAGCGGAAATACGGAAGAAAAAACGGTCATAAACGAGCTCATTTTCGTTATCCACTTTCCAGTTCGTTGTTTGAACTTTGCACGCAAAACGATTAACAATATTAGTCACGATACCAACGAAAACTTCAGTGCATTGACTTCTCGCCATTTGTTCGGTTTACGAGTTTCTACCGCGTAAAAATATCCCGAAACCAGTGGCCTCAACGTCTGGTTTTGATTTACTTCTTGGCAAGGAGCTGGTCGGGTCAACTTGAATCGAAGGTTGCGAGATTGGGGTCGTGTATTAATAAAAAAACTGAAACCGGATCCGGAAACTGGCCGCAATTTTCGACTTTTCCACGGTCCATCCAACGGGGATATTGAATGATCGGGAATCTTTTTGACTGCGCTTTTCGGCCGCCATCCAAATCGTTTCATCAGAACTACATCGTCAACAAGATTTCGGCCACTTCCAAACGGCTTTTCCGCATAATTCAACGATTTACGACTTAAAATCCTTGAGCTCTGTTCATTACATCGGACGCTTTGAATACCAAAACTTTGTGTTTTTTGAATGTTTGATTAATACAAAAGTCGAATGAACCAAAACAACGATCTTCTTCGTTGTCTCAATAAACTTGAACGTACAAAAGGATTACCGTAGATGCTCGCCAACTGCAGATGGTGGACAGATTTTGAGTTTTAAGCCGCGAACGTAAACTCCCACTCTTTGTTTCCTGCCAGAAGTTCACACATCCATCATTGGAAACTTCTCTACAAATCACATCGTAATTTCACCTTCCAGTTCGTTGTTATGCCCGATCAGAGATCTCAATCACTTCGATCTAATTGGCAATCGACAACAAGCTCCGGTTTATTGATGTTTCTAATTGAACAACATGCAAATGATAATTGACAGCGGAATACGAGCACAGATTCGACCGTTTATCTCGCAAACACGATATAGTCACCATGTAGCCACTTTGTTGCAACATTCCGCAACAGTCTTAAATCCCATGTGAACAAAAAAAGGCCAATGAAAACAACAAATTACTGGGATATAAGATAAATGTCGTTATGTTCGTTGGATTGAATAAGAGAGTTAAAAGCTGACAAGTGAATTTAAGCCCAAAAACAAGAGGAAAACGTCTCCGAGTTATGAAGCCCACACGCATTTAACAAACAAGATCTTTTTTGGTATAAACAAACGATAGACAGCCAGCTTGTGAGCATCGTAAGCCATCAGTTACAAAGAATTCGGGTAATAAGTTTTGGATTAAGGAATGAGAATTTTCAATTACTAAAAGAAAATCGAAAGACCGTTGATTGAAGATGGTGCTTACGGGGCTTTTTTAATAACTGGACGCATAAGAAGACGAAATAAATAAATTAGAAGTGAAGACTATGTTGCCATTATGTTTACTCTTCACGTGCTAGTAACAACATGGTGGAAGTGGCTCGATCGATGCCGAATTCGTTCTGTGCACGACATTCGAGCGAAATGCTTGCGAGATCGGTTTTCGAACTGTCAATCACAACACTGCCGTCGTTCATCTTCTAAACATGTCGATTAACTCAAATATTTTCGCAAATAAGCTTACGTAGATGTATGGATAGTTTTTTAATGAATGGTAGACACTCTCAATTTCGTCATCGATCACCTTCCACGAGATCTTGGGTTTCGGGTTGCCGGACGCACGACAGAAGAATTTAAGCAGGTTCCCGGCTATTTCCATCCGTGTTGATGTGATCATTGTAATAAGCGGAGCCTTTTGTGCCATTGCGGAATTATTTTCAAGTTCCCAGTTTTCTTCAAAGTTTACATTCAGCTTCTTACAGTAATTCGAGACTTACCATTAACACGTACGGTCATTACTTGACTTTCTTTGGCCAAACTGTGATCACAGGCTGATTCGATTCGACATTTGAACGTGTTGAGTTTGTTCGGTTTCATAAATTCATCGATACATATGCGATAGGTAGTTTCGCTGCCACCCATGATTGGATTCTGAACGAAGGAGTTTCCGTCTAATGGATGAATTGTAAAGTCTTGTTGTGTGGCCACATCCACCAACTCAGAATTTGCGTACCAGTAAACGTTGGTCTTAATAGAACTAATTATTAACTCGTCTTTAAAGTCTGGTAATAATAAGACGCTCTTAACTTTAAAGGTTTGCTTTTGAATCGTAAACAATCACTTTCATTCGCTTTGTAGTGTAAAAATGCTCAAATTGATGTAAAGATTTTAAGTTCGCTGTAAATATAACCTAAACTTACTTCAGGTGGCGTGGTTGTGATGACACACTCAGCGACGTGTTGGCAGGCAAACTCGTGCGAACGTCGAGAAACGAGGATACGTGGTTGTTTGACGAAGTTGACTCCGGGAGTATCCAACAAAAGTGGACATTTTGGATTGTGAACAACGTCCACGAAATTGTTCGACGAACCAGACAATTGAGCAGGCGCCCCAATTACCAGAAGTTGATGGAAATAGAAGACAGTCAAAATGATCAACTTTGCGTAATCGCTTGCTTCGTTTTGTTTGCCCATGCTACTGTAAAGATCAATTAACAAAAAAACTTAAACACGCAAAACCACGTTTCATCAGCTAAAGAAAACTAGTTGGATGAGGTTTTATTTGAGTTGGTTTACATCAAAATGTATCATGAGTTGAAATGCGAGTTTGACGGAACTAAGAGGTTTTCCGAGTCAAGAAAAGGAGCTTAAATAAAAAGAGTTCCGTTAGCCTAAACCGGGAACTGATCTTCAACGCCCATTTTTTCGGATTTAAAGCGATTTTACAGACGATTACGATTCTTTATTAAAAATTACGTTGTATACTTTTTGGTATCATAAATAATAGATGTATAAAGTGCTGATGCAATACACCTGCTATATCACGCAACGCTTAGAAAAGCCGTCTATACCGTAGACCTAACACACGCAAATGAGTTCTGAGATTGTCTTAGCGTTGCTAGCTCATAGCTGCGAAATATACGAGTTGAAAGCAAAAGTAATCACGTCAATGAGTTCTTTTTTTTTTGTTTTCACTAAAAGGTTCCAGTGAGTTCAATTAGCACACGACTCGGTTTAAAAACCGGTGACGCTCAACAACAACAACAGCAATTGTACCTCGTTCTTACGGTGTGATGGCAACTTTAGTATAACTCAAATAGAATTAATTGCAAAAGAGTGTACGTTTTTGGATCTTTCCATACAAACGACGGGAATCATGCGCTCAACTTCTTTTACGATTGAAAACGCAAAAGACCACAAAGCGAATCCACAAATTCAAATTTGTCGCCCCATCCTTTCACTCAATGATAATCGTATTCGCTTCCGTTAACGTCATCACGCGACATTAAATATGGACAGATCAAAGGTAAAACGCATCACGAAGAAGAAGAAGACGCAAAAAGCTTTCGAAAGTGTATTTCGGAAGCGATCGAATGAATTTGACTGGTGAATGACAACTGACGCGTTTTTGTTTAATCGAATACCGTATTTTAATAAACCGCCTACTTGTGTCTAACAAACGAATTTCTTAGAAACAAAGGATCTGCAAAACACAACAGGAAATGAATTTTACATTGATAACTTAATCCCGAACACTATATAGACATAAGGAAGAGCTTAAAAGCTATGCGAAAAAGACATGTAAACTGTATTCTTGCATAGGCTTTTTAAGCTTTTATTTTGGGTACGTACTGATGCGTGCAAGTTAATTTTACTAGCAGCTTTGAAGGATCAGTTGTCGCCAAGTTCTAAGAACAACTGATCATTAGCTCTGATATTCTGTGGTGCACAGCAAACGTGGTCTTAAAATAAGAGAATCAAAAAGGAGTATCAACAGGCAGATTCCCAAGAATAAAGCGAATAAAACCTATAGTACGCGTACTTAAAGGCATCGCGGAGTACATTTGGTGAGCAGTCGAAGTCCAAAAATACAAAGTCGAGAATGGCGACTGGTAGCGCTGGTAACGAAGACAATTACCTATCGACGTAAATATTCTATCATTGATCAAAGATACAATGTCAACCAGAAGCGTAATCATCACAAGTTTGATAGCCTCGTTTGAATTGTTAACCTATCAAAAAGCACGTATAATATAAAAGTGAGTGCTAGTATCTTTTCAAATACTTATTCTACATAGACATTCAATACAACATGAAAAGTACAGTAGTCGAAAGTATTAACTACAACTTTTAGGAGTTTTGCAACTGAACACCATCAAACCCTTTCAGCCAAACAAAATTGAATCATATTTTGAACTTGGAAACGTAAAAGATCATATCCTTAGACATACGATCAATTGCTTGAGACCAGAGGGCTCAAATTGTGACGACAGGTGGTTGGCTTTTGATGAACAATTGGTGTTGAAGTATTAAACTTCATATTAGGAATTCATCACTTCAGCGTTAAAATAGTTGACGTGATTTACTGTCTCACAAACTCATAATTTTTTAATAAAGGATTAAAAATCTATGCGGTCATCGTTAGTTAAAGCTAAAAAATCGTACTTTCAAACTTGAAGATGTTCAAAAATGTGATATAAAAGTATAAGCAAGAAACACAGAAGCATCGACTTCTGAGTCAATGCTTATCTTTTACTTTTAAACTCCAGTTCTACGTAAATACGAGATTGGTGATAGGTTTATTGCCAAACATGTTTTTTGTACGACACGCGAACTGTTCTCAAAGTCCTTAGAATTATATTGGTACTTGAAGATCATAACATTACATCACTCTCTAAGCTATTCGAAAGCTCTTTAGCGGTTCACTCATTTTTAATCAAATGTAATGTGAACTCAGTGGTGATATATACCTATGTTCGGAGATCGTCTGATCAAACCGAAACACTAACTATCAGATAATAAAAGTTTACTTGTAAATCGTATACGTTCTATGGAAGGCAAGTGTAAACTCTGTCCCACTGAAAACTCATTTGTATGCGCCAAAGTTCCGTGTGTCCGAATTAGGATAATTGTAAATACTCCCTTTTAGACAAAGAAAGAGCTCAATCCGTTAGCCACGCCCGATTAACTCATAACGTTCGTTTACGTCCACACGGATAACAAAGTGGTTGTCCGTTCATTTGTTCGCTCTTGGCCAACTAATACGGCCATTGCTGCACATCTTATTAATTCGCAAGCAATTAGCAGATGCAGTAGCTCAAGCTTAAAAACGTGAATGTCAAGATAAATGGGAATCGTTTTTATCACAAACTTTTTATTTAAGAACAATTGATGTTCTCCATAAACCCATTTCCTCATGTGATCAGCACCAAAAAGGATTATGAGAACGTAATCCTACATTGTAGTTTTGCTCCAATGTTGCTGTCTTAAAGAGCAGCTGCAGAATTAGTGGAGACGCTGAATTTTTTAAAAAACATCTACATTTTGTATGTGGACGTTTGCTTCAACATGTCCAACAATGATGCCTACAATAGACTCCGACAGACCATTAAAGGTACGAATACAAACATTCATAGAATTCTTGATCGACTATTGGCTACTCCAGATTCAATTCAAACAAAACGGGCGTTTGATCCGAAGTTAACTAATCGAATTGACCCAAGAACCAGCACGAGTGCATGTGTATTCTAAACTCTTGCCTTTTAATTTGATTCAATATGTCTTATTATAAGAACGCACTTTTAGATTCACCGATGAATTGACGTCAGTGAACTTTTACAAAACAGTTCATTACACGAATCGATTTCTCGAGACTAACATGTCTGATAACTGAAATCGTAGGTGCAATTGTCTAAATGACGAGCTAACTGGAACAGAATTCATGTACAACTCGAAGAGCAATATATACGCATTAAAGGAATCAAAAGAATATTCGTCGTATGAACAGCGAACACAATGAACTCGACTCTAAGAAAATGAACTTCAACAAAAACATTCATTTGACTTCTTCTTGTTTGTTTGTCTTTGTTTTCGATGTACAGTAGCACATCGACACAATAAACTTTAGCACGTAGTTCCCCTGAGATTTCCTGGAACTGTAAATCAAATAAACAGTTGGAACGATGAATGTCCGTTGGGAGTTTTTTCGATAGTACTCAAACATCGTCGTAAGTTCCGTTGAAATTGGCTTTGTTATGACGTTTACACATGAATTCGAACTGTCTGATGAAAAGACGTATAAACAACCTGAATAACAAACATACACACGTTCAGATTTCTCGTGCAAAACCTGAATGACCTTTGCGAACAGACATACGATGACCGGGAAATCTGAGAAAACAATTCTACTTCCTCATTATTTGCCTTCTAGTGACCAATTGAATGAAAGCACCGATAGTCTTTTTTTGTCATCCAACCAGCGTATCGGATATCGGAAACAGTTCGAATCACTTGACAGATAAAACACCAACAATCTTTTAGACATCAGCTGCACGCCTAGACGGTTTTGGCGTACGATAATTCACCCTTTACTTCACGAGAAGCAAAAATTAGACGACGTACAAGTCACTTAGAATGACGGTCAAACATTTCCACCTACGCGACGCCGAAAACACATCCGTTTGAGTGTCTAAACGGAAACTCTTGAACTCAATGGTCAGCATAAAGAGTCATACAACTCCAATGACCGTAAACTTGCGTACGTCAATGAAATTCTTTTATCAGTCATTGATGTTTGCTTTGATGAAAACAATGTAAAAAGAATGCTAATTCACTGGTTTTGCATGTACACATTGTTTAAAAGGTCACGCCAATTTCCCGCTACTTCGTTCCACGAACATGTGGATCGCATATGAATAAGCCAAAAAACAAATACAATAACCTTCAACAACTGTATACGATCTTTAAAACTTTCAAGCATCATTCGAGATTATGCATATGGTTTGCCGGTTACCAGAACAACCGGTGGTTTACTGCTCGTATGTTAAGTTCTCATTACCTAATGTTTTATTCAATTGTTGTTACTTAAACATCGTTTTGCAAGAAAGAAACTAGAGAATCTAAAAAGAACCTTATAGTTAAAAGAAACACGTTAACAAGAATGGATTCCATTCTTCAAACTGAAGCCACGGGGATTTAACACAAAAGTACAGATAGAAGAACAGTTAACAAGAAGACAACCAAATGACCTCCAGATTGATCAGAAGAAACCTAATGCTTGTTGGAACGACCCACATCAATTTTGTGCGACGTTCCCTTGTAATCCCGAGATAGTGATTCGAAGCTGCTACGATTGGAGAGATATGAACAACATAACAAATGATAAATTATGTGCAAGAAAATTCTGTTTGGTGATAAGTAGAAATTGTAAAGAAGAACGTTAATCTTTCGTATGAACAGTAAAAAGAACTAGGAAAGTGAATAATATTGAATTTAAAAAGAACATGTCAAAGACCAGAAAGCATGCAGTTTTAAGGCTCATAAGTCCGCTGAACGTGAGAGATTAGAAATCAAATGGCAAAATTCATTTCGTCGATCTTCTTGTCCACAGCCTCCAGTTCCTTCAATAGACATGACTGTTTGGTTTGATCGTCAAGTGTGGAGATTTGTCGATTGATGATATTTAGTTCGACATTCAATTGTGCTTTCTCCACAGCCGCTCCCATGTTAAGGTCCAGAATTCGCTCTTTGACATTCAGAATTCGATCCAAAGTTGCCGAAACAATGTGCTGTGGATTCGAGTTGAGAGTTAATGGACGAATGACTTGTGGAACATGATCGACCAAGTTGACTGGATCAACGGCTTCGTAACTGGCTTGTGGTGACACTAAATTTTTTCACTATGACACAAAGACAAAATTGAACATACGGTTTTGCCGTTGAATGGCTGAAATAACCAATGGTCGCTCCAACATGTCGGTGACAGTCATTCGAGAACAATCGGCCTGAACGGTTGCTGGTGCGGTGCTTCCCGTATGAAAGAAAGTCGTTGGACAAGCTGTTCGAACACTCGACCACAAACGCGCTGATGTCGATGCGGGCGCTTGTGCATCGGGCAGATTCGTTTGTGGAGGTGCGGTGTTGATTGTCGACAGGTTGAGTTGAATGTCGGAAACCACAGAAAACGAATCAGTTGATTGAGGCGGTAGAACGGCGTCCGACAGTGTAAGTGGAATCGAGTGAATCGCAGGCATCGGCGGTAACTCGATGTTCGTACAATTCGGAGAACCATCGAACTCATCGAATAAAACCGAACTTGCAACCGTATATGATACATGACTAAACTGGTTTCTGTATCAAATCGCATGTAACGTATATACCTTGTGGAATCTTCATCACAGTCTTCACGTGGAATGGGATCAAATCGCATTTGAGCCAAACGTCTAAATCAATTGCTTGAAATTGAAATCGAAAGGATTTGAGTTAACAAATTCTAGATCTAAAACCTACGTCACAATCTCATGTCTTCTCAACAACAAATGCTGATCGTCGGAAGAGTTATCCCATGCGGTACTCGGGATTCTAAATCCATTCTCTACATGGTCAAGATTATTTGATTGCTTTGACAAATTTGCGGTCTTTCCATTACTATAGTTTGAGGTTGTACCGTTTGGACTAAAACATAAAATTTTTATATTCGAAATCATACAAAACTACATAGAAGTATTTAAACAAAGACGTATATACTGATGGAATGATTTTACGAAAAAAACAAGCTAAGTGGAGTGTTCGAGTAATTTGACTTGAAGCGTCGCTTTCGAATCGAACAACTTCAAACATTTGGTGTTAGTAAATAACATCCAAACGGCGTTCTAAAGTTAAAAGATGAGAGACAGAACGAACACCATAAGACTCGAGGTATTAAGTCGTCAAAAATATAACCAACCTCTCTTGGAGCATCATTACCGGCGCTGGAGGTCCATACAGAAAACTGTTCATTGCTGCGTTTGGTTGTCGGTTTTCGGCCGTTGGAATGAGCGTTGGAACTCCCGGTGGTGGACCGATGAACATCTGCATAGGCTTTGGTGGTGGAATTAAGATCGGCGCAGTTGGTGGTGGTTCGTTTGGTTGAAACTAAACTCCTAGTTTTTGTTGGTATACGAGTTTTCATTCCTACCATAAACATTGGATTGGGAGCCATACCCGAGTGTTTAAGAATGTTCGGATCCATTGGAACTTCAGTTGTGGATTGAATCATGACAGGAACCATGGGAATCATTGGTTGAAGGTTTTGATCGACCATTATCGGTGGATTCATTTCACTTTGTACAGGTGGCGGCATATTTTGTACAAACTGAACATCAGTCGACAAGTAAGAAGTATTCGTAGACTGAATTTCAAGATCCGGAGTCTTGCCGTTCGATGGTCGAAGTTCTTCGCTTGTATGCGCATAATTGCATCTTTCAGCTCCACGTGGACATACCCGATTCAGTAGAATATCTCTGCAAATTCATTTGTTAGAGAACTTTCTTCGTTCAATAAGCTCACCTGCACAATCTCGTCTTGTACATTCGCTGACCATTCAAAGGTGCAACTGAATTCTTTGGATCGTTTTTTCGCGCGAATTTTGCTTCGTAGTTCTTCCTAAATAGTAATCTGAACCAATAGTTGTTGATAGTGATTACGTTTTGCTGAACTGTGAGTAAGCAATCAAAATGTCTCGTAATGATCGAAAAACGTTTCGCAACAGAGTGTAATCGACTGTTGCGTTGTCGTTGAGTTCGATTTGAATGATATTCGTGATTTCGGGAAGAACATCTTTTAAGTGATCGGGATCTCCGTTCTTCGCCAGAAGTCCACGCAATTCGACTACTGCTTGATTGAGTAGATGCGGTGCTTGCAACGAGTCGACAATTGATTCCATGTGCACACGATGGTTAGCATCTCCGTACAATAAACTCGACCATTGATCAGAGGAGATTCGTAGTCCCGCCTCCAATGCGATTTGCACGATTTGCGCGTCATGTTCACGTCGAAGTTTGTCGTAATCGCGAAACTCCTTTTTCAGTTGCATGAGTGAAGACTCGCCATCTCGTTTGATTACCTAACATAATCGTTAACATTAATTTCAAGAAGAACTCACATTGAAACAACTGGCACGATAAAGCAATTGCACCACATGACCCACACAAGTTTTCGAAACGTGCGGATAATCATCGGTCATCGTTTGCACGATGTACAGAACCAATGTCTTTCGAGCAATCAGTTCTCCCTTCATTAAAGCAAGAAGAATCAGACGAAGCACGTCCTCTTGCATAGCTAATGGAAAATGATTAGTCAATAGACATACTTCTTACCTGGACCCAGAAACTGACAACCACGCGAACGCACCGCACTCCACAGATACGAAGAAACATGAGCAGAGTTTTGAAGATTTAATACCAATTCCGTAACGATTCGTTCAGTTATAGATCGTGCCATTTTCAGAACATTGGAGCGTCCTTCATCAGTGAACATTTGAGCACTTAAGATGGCAACCAGTTTCCGTTGAACCAAACGACTCAAACAATCGCTCGACACCGCGCCTCCTCGTTCGGTTTTCATGAAACGTAAATACCCACTCAATTCGACGAGAATGTCCTCAAGCTCGGCGACCGTGTTCCCCACGTTCGTATTGTGAAATCGACCGCTCAAAGTCACAGATTCCAGACCCGAAGTATAAATGCCAAGGATTTTCATGAAAGCCAAGTTAACTGGGTACGAATCGGCATCATTGGGAAGTTTAATCTAAAATGAACCAATGAACGAGATGTTTGTGTGTACACGTACCTTGTCATTGACTATTTTTGACGGCTCTTTCATACACGAAACACAAATGACACCGAAGTCGAAGTTCACTGGAACTCGATCTCGAGCAAAAGTCTTCAATAAACATCAATTAAAAACGAGTCAAATAGGATAAGCCTACCAATCCACAGTTCAAGCAGCATAACACATCCGCCCAACTGTGTAAATGCGAACTTGACGAGGGCGCCATTACAAGTTTTTACATTCCCGTGAGCTAAAACGTCGTGAGTTCCGATGTAACAAGAATTAAGATAACAAATGGTCATGTAAAACCACTTAAATCATAGTGATCACAAGCAAGAAAAAACAATTTATCAAACTTAACAAATCCAACTAACAAGGATAAAAACAACAGCTAGTGAGAAGCTTATTTTCAAACAGTTTCTTTCGTCGTTGATTTAGCTTCTGATTTTGAGTCTTCGGTTACCCATTGAAACGTCTGTGGTTGATAATTCGTGAAACAACCAAACTCGTTACCCAATTTGCTCTCGTGCTGTGGTTTGAATGTTGTTTCGCGGCAACCAAGACAACGATTAACCTGAAGATGTGAATCGTGAACATGTTTACGTATTGCAACTTACCATTTGACCCATAATAGCACCCGTACAAAATATGACTCGTGCATTATCGCACGATAACTCGCGAATAGCAACCGAGTAAGACAAAATACATGATTCAGCTAAGTGTGGAGGATCGGCTATCACTACGTCGAACTGTTTCTTCAACTCATCGGGAATTGAACGTGGATGAGCGTAGTCCCAAAATGCAAAGTGATCTTCTTTTCCAACTCGAAATCGCGTATCATATTCGAATAAGTAGGGATGAAAGGTTACAAAACAATTCTAGAAGACAGAGTAGTAAAAAATTGTAACCCTGAACTTACTTCTGCTTTGAGTAGTCCACGAAACAGCGATGGACAAGACAAACAAGCAATTCGAACGTTTGAGTTTAGCTTCGAAACGACTGCAAGCACCTCGTCTACCAAGGCCGTTACACTTTCTTCTGTGTACCAAAATTGACTCAGCTAAACTCGAAATCAAGATAATCAATTGACATCGTCAACTAACTCCCCAATCCTCTGCAACAGTCGTATCGATATCGTTTTCTTTGACCGCTTGTTTACATTGAACTTCTCGAACCATTGCCAACACATCGGCGGACAATTCAACGTCCGAATCGTCATCAGCAGACTTCTCATTGAGACAAGAATCCTAAACATAAACTTGAAACGCTCACAACTATTGATCCAAGAACTCACATCGATTTTTGACGCTCCATCGCTTATTCTATCTTCCATTTTAAGCTACGGAATCTAAACATTAAGAAACCTTTACGATCATGAAGAATAAACGAGTGTGCACGATAACCAAAAAACAAGATTAAGGGCATAAAAACCGAAAGATATCGAATGCTATCATAACTAAACATTGAGGCGTTCAAACAAACATGATATTCAGATTGAACGTTCAAACAAAATCTTTATAGCTGTGAAAAACATTGACGAACTAGCAAACAAGATTTTTCAATGTTGTTGATGGATGGAAAGTGAGTGCATTTGCTGGTGTGAAGAGCAATGAACGAACGGAGTTTCTGTTAGTTGCAAACTGCGACTAACTCCCGTCTAATCTCGTATGTTCCGTGAAGCGATCGTTTATATTTAGAGTTTTAGTTCAAACTAAATACGAAACGTACGCTTCGAAGTTTGCAATCAACGTTTTCATTAGTCGAATTTTATGGCTTCGAAAACGGACGTAAAAACTGAGCGTCGTGAATACTCGATTATCCTTGGGTTGAGCTTCCGAAGAGCTTCTCTATGACTTTTGTAATCTTTTAATAAGTGGATATTGTTATCGTTTATTTTGTTCGTAGCCTTAATATTTCCGTTAGCACTTTGCTCTTTAAACAACATGTTGGCAGGGGCATTTCAACGACGAAATTGCAAGAGTGTCAACAGGTCTTTAAGCTACTTTCGATGTTTTCAGCGACTTCGATGAGCTCGAGTTTTGTTTTGCAAACTTTAGACGCGAAAATCGAAAAGCTTTCAAATTGCTCGTCGACGGAATGCGTATCTTTGGTGCGTTGAATCGGCTAAACGATTAGAAATGCCAATCATTCGATGATCACGCACCTGCTAACCAAAAGATTTGCTTAGAAAAACATCGCAGTTGAGTGTGCTTGCGGTTACTTTCAACGCACATTCCGTGATAAGAATCCGCACAACGATCATTCGTACAGTAAAAGCCTCGCGTATGAACGCATCGTTGTCATTAACCGGAATGCACGATTGTTGAGGTGGAATGAGTGCCAAGAGCACTTTTCTTTCAGTTGTTCCGTCTTTCATGGATGTCCCCGTTTTCGTTCGCCGTTGAGACGCAGACGAACGAAAAAAACGGCAAACCGACCGCCAACGTCCCACGAAGGCGGAGGCAGCAATTCAATTTTGCCCACCGAAGTCCATCAATATTTGTAGTTTTGCGAATCCGAAATGCGCAGTTTCATTTGTGACTTCTTTTGTAATTGCTCCCGATATATTCGGGCGGGATTCCTTTTCACGTCGTTGCGTGCCATTGCGACGCTTGAAAGTTCACGACGAGAACAATTTTCGAGGTCCAACTGGAGCGTATTGTTGAATTAATCTCCTCGCCAGAAGGTGCATGTCAAATTAATTTTTCGGCCAGTCGATGAACCGCCCCAATGGTGTGCCTCTCTCGCCGTATACTCGACGCGATTTCGTTCCCACTTCGAAATGTCGGTTGTTGGAACAACTGGCGCGAACTGAATCCAAAACAAACAATCGGATTGTTGTTTCCAGTCTAAATTAATCACCGTCATCGATTGGCGAAAGTTTCTGCTTTTGGTTGGGAGAGGGCTCTCAGCCGCTTCCTCACCATCAGTTTGTGTTCCCTTGCTTTTTAGGTGTGCACACAAAACGGCGCATTGCACCATTCCGAATCATTGGCGATTTCTCCTCTCTAATTCGTTTGTACGTTTTCTGCTCGGCGACCTTTCCATCGAACTGTTGCAGTCGTTGAAGCGTTTGCAGCTCCAACTTTTTCGACGCTATGCAGTTGCACGTGTTGGGGTTTGGTCGTCTGAAGAGTGCAATCACGTTCTGTTCTTTTGCTCGATAATGTCGTAGCATTTGCTTGTCTAAAAAATTCGTTTTCAACCGAATGCCGTGAATTTTTGCGAGAGTGCTCTCGTGTTTGAAGAGGCCAAAGATGATCGTGGATTGTGGTTTTAGATCCTCTGATTGACCGTGTTCTCTAACGGTTCGTGACCAGAATCCTCCAGAGCATGGCCATGGCTAGCGGAAGTGGGTTCCATTTAGTCGAACGTTACGAACAACATTGATTTAGGAAAGTTGGCTGCTCCTAAGCTAACCATGCCTGCTCCGCAAGCTCCACCTCGAGTGAATTTGGACGATCAGTTCGTGTTCAAGTTTGTTGTGTTTTCGCAGCACAACATTTGACAGTCGTTTATTTCAGAGCAGATGATGGCACCGAGCACACGGTAAAGACCGCCGATCTCATTCCGATTCGAGAACTCGGTCGCGGTGCTTACGGGGTTGTCGAAGAAATGAAACATCGCGATTCGGGCATGATTTTCGCAGTGAAAGTATGTTTATGCTTTGAGTCAAAACTCTCGATTTGATTGTCTTAGCGTATGAATGCGTCCATCAACGACGAAAGCCAAAAACGTTTGATGGTCGAGTTGGACACGTGCATGAAAGGTGGCCGTTGCCCACAAGTACGTTCTTTAATTGCCACTACAAACTATAAACGACAACTTTAGATGGTCACGTTTTATGGAGCAATGTTTCGCGAAAGTGATGTTTGGATTTGTATGGAAGTGATGGACATATCTCTGGACAAGTTCTATAGGAAATGTGTTAATCTCAATTGCCAGATTCCCGAACTTTTTATTGGCAAACTAGCGGTCGCTGTGGTCGACGGTCTGAGTTTCATGAAAACACAAATGAATCTAATCCATCGCGACGTAAAACCCTCAAACATTCTCTTGAATAGACACGGCGAAATAAAAATCTGCGACTTCGGCATCTCCGGACATTTGACCAACTCGGTGGCTAAGACCGTGAATGCGGGATGCAAACCGTACATGGGTCCCGAACGAATCGACGGCGATACTAAAGCGTCTTACGGAGTGCAAGCGGATGTTTGGAGTTTGGGAATCACTCTGGTAAGAACAACTCACTGCATCTTTCCAAGCAATTCCGATTTTCAGGTGGAGATTGCAATGGGTAAACATCCGTACGATGCGTGGAAAACGCCTTTCGAGCAACTGAAACAAGTCGTTCACGAGCCGCCGCCTCAAATCGATTCGTCCAAAGGTTATTCGATTGATATGCGCGACTTTGTTTCCCAATGGTAGGTTATCAAAATCGGTATATTCAAGACCTTGGAGTGTTTAGTTTGATCAAAAACTATCGCGAAAGACCGAAATATGACTCATTGGTTCAACATCCGTTCCTCGTGCACGCGCGTAATGACAATTCATTCGATGTGGGGAACTTCATCGCTTCCGTTTTGTCGTAAGTTCTTTGTTCTCAAGTGTTTTGATTATATAGAAAGTCACACCTTTAACGCGAACTCTTTTAGCGACTCGGAGTCACAGGAACAAAAATAGTCGAATACACAAAACGATCCGTTGGAATGAAGAGCTTGTCGAATGTTCTCTTTAAATATGCTCCTCCAAAATTTCATGGCCTTTTGTGCAGTCACTTGTGAAAATAATGTTCGGTTGATTGGCTGCTCTTCTTTCTGTTTCGTTGTCCAGTTGTTTCTCTATTACAATACGCTCGAATTTGCGTTCTTTTTGTTGTTAACTCGGTTGTGATTGTTCGCTGGTCTCTTCGTATGTTCCACATCCAGCAGCTCTACGTTTCGATTTGCCCATCGTTTGATTAACAAATCAACGCTCGTTTCCACTCTCTTCTTCCATGTATACTGGTTTGTGCTTCGTGTATGCTCATTGGAACCGGCGACTATTGTTTTTTATATTCAATCCGATGCACTTTGTATTCTTGTTTCTTTAACTACAACGGGTGTTGAGTCGAATAGATGACAACTTCCAAGCTCTGTTTTCAAATCTTTTCATTGTTCAAGGGTATCTTTCAATTCTTATTCGTTCTGCCGTCAACTCTTTCGCTGTAAAATATGCCCAATCCAATGATATATCTATTGAACGTTATTCTTTATTGCAGGTATTTTCAATTTAACAACATAAAAACTTACTAAATTTTATTCATAGTCAACAAAAATCTTGAACCCAGGGGACTAGTGAACAATTGGAAATGATAGAAATTGGACTGCGACCATGTAAGAGTATATCAAGAGTTGGTTGACTGATTAGCTGTTTTTGTGGAGTAAGACAGTTTAGAGGTCTCTAAAACGAATAAGATATTGTGCACAACCCAGCTGACTAGCAGTTAGAGTTTTAGTGAAGATGAGATAAATTAGTGAATGCAAATCGTTAGTACGATGTCTAATGCCCGCTGTGAAGAAGTCGAAAACCCGATGACTTTGGAATATAAACCCATTGACGGAATGAGCATTTGGGTTTCAAAAAAACGACTACCGAGATTTTGTTTCGTCTTGAACGTGTCGAATTTTTGATGGCAACTCATCACAAGAACTTTTATCGACGTCGTGACTTAGTTTGCGTTTTGTAGTCGATTTTTTCCGAGTCGGTGGTGGAAAATTCACGTGAAAGGGATCCGCGGGCACTTCGTCAGCACCGTCAATTGTTGTTGAGTGATTGAGCAGCGTATTCACGACGTTGGTGTTCTGTTCGAGAAACTGACGAGTCGAGTTATCCACGTTGTTAAGTTGATTCATGTTGACGAGTCGATTGAATTGATTCGTATAAGCGATCAGTACCAACAACTTTTCACCGCACATTGTAGCCCAACGAACTTCGCGCGGTTGAGGTGGAATGTTGAAGGAAGAGAAGAACGTTGGATGCGACTCGTTGTTGTCGTGTCGGAATTCATAAGCAGCGATTTTGTGCGGAGCAATGTTCGACGCGGTTTCAATTACAGGTCGAGAGTGAGAGTTCAACAGAAGCTCGTAGACGACAATACCATCACGCAGTTGTCGACCACAAACGACGCCGTCGTTCCAACTCCCAAATAACTCCAAACGTCCATTGGCCGGATCACTGGGAACTTTCGAAGTGGACGCCGTGACGGTCATCTAAAATTGAAAGTTTCTAATAAAATTTGAAAACGTAAACGAACCGCATTAGCTTCTGACGTCAACTCGTCGATATCGTTGGCTTCCATTTTTCTCTCCGATCGATTCGACTAACTACAATCACGATTAGAACGCAAATTAATCGAAAATTCCTCTTACAAAACTTTTTGAAGAACAGATCGTTTGTCCCGGCAAAATTTCGAGAGTTTAATCCGACAGCAGTTTTTGAGCGAATTCCGTCTGTTCGCTGACTAATTCGAGTGAAGGGAGTTGGAGTTCTCGGCCATTGATTTCTCGCCAATTCACTGGTTATGTCGTCCGTGTGTTATGCTTTCCGTCTATTTCTTCGATCTGCAGATATTTTTTCGACACTCTCACGTTCTATCACACTTGTGCACAATCCAATGCCCAACAAAACGGTGCGAGAGTACGGCGGCTGGACACACACTTTGGGTGCCAAGTTTGTAACTCAAGGTGGTGGGCTCTACAAAGGCTATTCGGAGTTCCAACTTGCTCAGAGTAAGCAATCTAATGAATGATGGAATACTTAGAGCTTTTTTCAGATGGCACGCTCTTCACAACAAAGATCAAATCGGAAAACGGGTTCAAAACGTTGTTTCGTCGCAACTCAAACACCAATGAGTGGATCGAACTCAAAACCGTTGGCTCGGTGAAAAATAGCGGTCCGTCTTTGTAACTTCTTTTTCTTTATATTGAAGTTTAGTAAATGAATACGGGGCAGCAGCATTCTATGCGGTTGCTGAAGAGAACTACGCTTACACCGCCGAGAACGCCATACATTGGCTTCGAGATGGTGAAGAGAAGTCGTTTACTCAATCGGATTGTCAGTTTGCTGATCTAAGAGTTCACGGCGACAGTCTCTATTGTATGGTGGAGAATCGACAGCAGAAAGAGTACACCCAACTGATTGGTCGTTTCAATTGGAATAATCCGGAGAAATTCGATGTTATTGCTTCTGGAGACGATTTCTATGCCTCACCGCGAGTTTCACCTAACGGACAATCGTTGATCTACATAAGTTGGAATGAACCAAATATGGTAATTGTCTATTCTTAGTAATCTATTAGCTGTTCAATTTCAGCCGTGGGACAGAACCACTTTGCACATGATACGATTTGGAGACGAGGAATCTGTTCTCGAGAACCGTCCACTTTTGTCGCAATTCGAATCTTCGGATTTTAATTTTCAAGCGGTGCAATGGAAGAACGATGACGAGTATTTCTTTATCTCCGATTTTGAAGGATATTGGAATGTTTACAAATCTAATTTGCAAGACGGTAAGATCCAAATGCGTTCAATTAGTGATTGAGAGATTGCAGACAAACCGGAACTTGTTGCTTCTGCCGCACCATTCGATATTGGCGATGCACAATGTAAGTTGGTCAAACGTGCAGATTTCAACAATCACCTTTATTTCAGGGTGCATTGGACAAGATCGTTTTTATGCCTGCAACAAAGACTACATCGTCTATCAGGATTGTCTTCGTTTGTATGCAAAACCATTGAACAAAGATGCAGAGACACTTGTTTTGTCTGAAGGCGATTACACTCATTTTACTCAGATTTATTTGGACGACACAAACGCCGTCTTTTGCATCGCTTCAGGTCCAATGAAAGCTGAGACCATACTTCAGATTGATATTATCGATCATAAGGTTGAGATATTCAGTTTAGTGTAAACCGAACTCTTAACTTTCAGTCTCACAAAACCAAAGTGTTGGACACAATAATGGACACTGCGGCTTTGAGTCGTTACGGGAATTTCGAACCGGAACGATTTGTATGTGAAGTTGGAGATCCGGACGGAAAGAAATGGAAAGTTGAGTCCTTCTTCTTCTCGCCCAGCAATCCTCATAACTGTGGACCACGTGATCGAGCACCACCAGTAATCATCTTGGCACATGGTGGTCCAACTGGTAAGTTCAAATGTAAATTTCGAAAAAGTTCTTCACGTAAAAACTGTTGTAGGTCGAGCTTACAATATCCTGGATCGCAAAAAATTGTTCTTTTTGTCTCATGGTTTTGCTTTGTGCGACGTCAACTATCGTGGTTCTACGGGTTTCGGTCGTGACTTTCGACGTGCTCTATACAGTCAATGGGGAGAAGGTTGGCGCAGTTTATCGACAAAGAGAAATGAAAATGTTCAGGTGATGTTCGAGATCTTTGTGAAACAGTAAAAGCTCTCATCAATCAAAATAAGATCGATCCACATAATATTTTCATTATGGGCGGTTCGTCCGGTGGATATTCTCTGCTTCGTGCTTTGTATAAGGAACCAAACTTGTTCAAAGGAGCCATTTGTTCCTATGGTTTTGCTGATCTGTTTGCTTTGGCTACTGAATCGCATCGTTTCGAACGTGCCTACAATTATCGTTTAATAGCACCCGCTGAAGACAAGGACACATGGAATGAACGGAACATGTCCGATAAATTGGAGTCGATTAAAACGCCCATTCAACTTTTCCACGGTAGATCAGATCCGGTCGTTAGTTGGAAACAAAGTGAGGACATTCGTGCAAGCTTGAAGAAGAACGGTGTTCATTGCGATTTGGTTTTGTTCGATGATGAAGGTCATGGTTTTCGCAACGCGTCGACTATCGAAGAAGTTTTAAAGTTGAGTTTGGTTTTCATGACCGAAACCATGGGCGTATATCCTATGTTTGACGATATTCAGGTAAATTAACTCAACAAACTTCTAATTGCGACGTTTAGAACCCTGATGCACATCTCTGAATGCTAATGTTTGACGTCATTTCTACTTTTCCTGTTACTGGTCATTTTTCAAACCGGCGCCTTATCTCATAAAAACGTGTTGTTGTTCTTTAACTTATTGTTTGCATTAAAAAGAATCAATAAGATATGTATTTCACTGTTTTTGTTTGGAGCCGAATAAGCGAATAACAACAATCACAAATAATGTCATTTCATACCTAATAGAACACTGTTGCTCACCTACACGATCGTGATTTCTGAGACTACAAAGTCGCGTTCTTACAATCTTTCCGCTTCATTTAAGACCTTATACTTAACTGTTAGCTCAACCATTGTATACGCGCAATCTTTTATGCCTCATAGATATCACAGCTACAAATCTCGACTTGCCATTTGAACTAATTTGAGGTTTTCGGACCAACGGCTTGCAACGCCTTTTCGAATTTGAGTGCTTGAGTGAGGTCTCCACTCACTTTCAACTTCTTGGACATGAACGCGGCAGTTGGTGACAAACTGGAAATCAGAAAAATGATCGGAAAACACATTCACAACAATCACCTTCCTTCAATCATATCAACGAACGTACTCGCGCTCATCTCGAAAACAACATCGGGCTTCACTGAATTCGGCGAATCACTGGCGGTTCCATTTTTCAGATCAAGAAATACGCTGCGCGAGTGTCTACTCGAATCTGAAACTCTTCAAAGGTTTACTGCAACTAGAAATCAAATACCATTGACTTTGAAATGAAACACGGCATTTGTCTTCAGGTCTTTTAGATGAGCAACTTTCTTGACCGTTTCGATAGCTTCGTCAAGACTCACTTTGGATAATGAATCACGACTTTTTTGGTGCTCATTGTCAGCAGTAAAATGATCGAAAGATGAGCCGGGCACAAACAAGTCGAGAATCAATTTTGCACCTAAAATATTTCATCAAATACTCTTTCAATCTTGTTACCGGGTTTGCAAGCGTACTGTTCAAAGTCGGTGACTCCTTCCTCTTTCAACACATCCTCGTCAATTAAAAATTTGCCGGAATAATTGCGAGAGTTTTTGGACAACACCGAATACGCCTGAAAAAATGTCTGATGTTATTTCATGGAATCGGAAACAAACCGCATCTGCAACGATCTCAGCTTTTCGACTTCCGCCACTTTCTTGACCACCAGAAAGCAGTTCCATTGCCGATGTCCAAATTGCTGTCTTTGGCCAAAGAGCATTAACTGCAATACCATCGGATTTGAACTCTTCGGCCATTCCCAACACACACATCGACATGCCTAAAAAATCGTTGAGCGGCTTGAAGTGATCACTGCCAACCGTATTTAGCAATCGTATACGCTGTGTGATTAGCAAACCAATGGGGTTCCATTAACAACGGTGGACTCATATTTAGAATATGCGGATTTTTGCTTTGTTTCAAATACGGGATGCATTTCTGCGAGAGCATGAAGGTACCACGCGTGTTACAACTGTTCATCAGATCGTAGGTCTTCATGGAAGTGTTAATTGTGTTGGTCATACTAATTGCAGAAGCGTTATTGATGCAGATCTAAAGAAAAAAATAAGCACAACAGTTAAATGAAGACTCACATCGATTCCACCAAATTTGTTAACCGTATCTTCGACTGCTTTTTGTACTTGACCTTCTGAAAACCATGGAATTGTGAGAACGTTTTTGACATGCATTCCAAACCATCACGAATATCGACAACACATGGAAGTGCTTTGCCTCCCAACTTCTCCACCTCTTCAGCAGCCGTGTAAATGGTTCCCGGTAACTTCGGATGTGGAGTTGTGGTTTTGGCAAGAATCGCAATGTTGGCTCCATCTTTGGCCAATTTCTTTGCAATCGCCAATCCGATTCCACGCGAAGCACCCGAGATGATGATTGTACGACCCGCAAACTTTCTAAAAGACATTCTTTGTGTTCGTTTTGCTGTAACATTTACCCCGTATTGAGCATTTCAAAGTCGAATCAGTTCTTAAATATCATGAGTGAAATCTTCAAAGACACACGCGCAAAATGTCAATCTGCATTCGCATCAAAGAACTTTCAAGATAATACACGATCATGTGATCAGCAAAATATTCGTCTTTAGATATTCATTTCAATCTCGTCTTTGAGTTAGTGAATAAACTCGGCGGCTAACAAAAATGGAACGCCAAAAGATCGTTTCGCCAAAACGACTGCTGACCGACCGTTCAATAGTGTGGACTTTGTTCCAATAGCCAGTGATGTCGCATTTTTTCACGTTAAACTGATTTTTTGTTGCTCAATCATCAAATTTTTACGAGCTTTCCAGCGACTTAGGAGCTTTTTATCAAGCTACCAACTAACACGTTCACGATGGTTTGGAAATTTCACTCAACAGTAAAAATTATTTTAACCTAACCAGAGGGTTTCATAGCATGAAAATCAACGCCAAACTCATAGATTGTTTTCTTAATTTGCCATTGAAGTTGATCGATTACGATTTTGATTTTTACAGTTGTTCGTTTAATTGATTTAATTAAAAGCTTCAAGTTGGAAACTTTTTCGAGTGCATCGGAAGTTTGTTCTTGAATTCGAGTTAACACCGAGATCTTGTTTTATCAACAGTAACTTCAGAATATATACAAAGAAATTCAAAAAGAACTTTTTAGGTTGTGACACTAAAATTTGTTTGGGAGTACGGTGAAAAACAGTTTTAAAAGCTTTTTAAAGTGAGGTAAAAAGTTTGACCAAATTTTGTAACAAGCATTAATCAAAAAGCTGAATAGAAAGTTGGACTAAATGGCACTTCTAATTAACCGGTTACTGTAGAATTGAGTCTTCATTTAAAAAGTCGAAAATATCAGAAGGTTTCAGATATTCTTCTATGGCAACATCGCCCTCATTAAAAGGAGCATCGATGTCTTCCACGGTAATCTCAAACTCATCAGTAACCGGCTGTTTTGATGGCTCTTGCATATGATAATTGAAGTACGGTTGGTAAACCGGAAAGTTCATTGGAATCATTGAATTGGCGGGAAAATAATGGGGCATTGCCATTTGGGGATTGTTTGCTGCCCAGTACTGCTGTTGAATCATTTGTTGTTGGGCATACATTTGATGTTGCTGTTGAGGAAACTGTTGATACGGCGGCGGCATCTGGGGAATTTGAAAGGGACTCATAATTCCTTGTGGTGGCATCGATTGTAATTGCATCGATCGAACGGGAGCTTGTTGATGGGGAAGGTCGTATGGCAGTGGATGTTTTGGAGGTGGTGCACAGACTTTTGCTTTCGGTGTCGATTTTGCATTATTGCGTCTGAAGACTCCTTCGATTTGTCTAAATAACGATTAGTGTTTGTACGGAAGTAGCTTATTACTCAGAGCAATATCGTTGTTTACGCTCACTCAAGCACTGATTTTGTGCGGATTTCGATATCGTTTCTAGATACTTTGAGTGCGTTTGATGACGTTGAATTTGCGCCGTTTTTAACGCATAATAGTCAGCTCTCGTTGACGGATTTTCGATACCGTTCTTAATATGCGAATCATCAACAGACGTCATCATAACATCGCTAAAAAAAGATGTTTATGAAATTAAACGAACAGTTTGGTTCACGGATGTCTCGATATCTTTACCCGATCGACGCATTCAAAGTACTTATAAACAAAAGCTCGTTGAACGGCAAACAGAGGTCAAATCCGTTGCTTTCAATAAAGATCCGAGGAAACAACGATCATCTGATAAACAAATGATAAACAGATAATACACGAACGGAAGTTTCTTGGGTTAAATGCAATACTAAATCGCGTTTTTCATAGGTCCTTGGAAATCGCATTGTAACATCATAATATGGTCCGCGGAAGTGACTATTTGACAAAACAAACTTGTTGGCAATTTGGGCCCAAACGAGGAACTGCGACCAAACTTCTTCGGAATGAGCGAGCAACCCGATGGCCTTAAAAACGGACGAAAGAAAACGGTCGAAAAATGAAAACAAACTGCACGCATCTTCCGCGAATTATTAACTCTCCGTCCCCACCGTCAATCCCTCCGTTCAACGCGTGGCCATTTGGCAAGGATTGTCTCTCTCGATGTATGTATCAATAGGCGCTGAAGATTTTGGGTTGACTCCACACGTGTTACTCAATTTCCCTTTCGCCTTTTCCTTCAATTTGGCCCTATTATAAATGAAGTATTTTGCACGACGGAACCGTTCGAATTCAACTTGCAGTCTCGAATTCATAGGCAAAACTAGCGGCAAAGAACTGGTGATTTAAAGTCGACAGAAGTCGCGATTCGCAAAATACATTGGTCGTGATGTTTTGGTGAACAATTCGCTGAAAAGAAGAGCGATGAATGGTCTCAAAAAGTGGAGAAGCATCCTCGTCAATACAAGAGGAGGATCGATCACGGGTGTCTCAACTTTTAGTTGGCCTTATAAACCATTTCCAGTAGCACCCTCGATTGGAATAACAACAAGCGAACCAAAACACTTCTCAATTACCGTATGCTCATCAAACGCCCAAAGATTATTTGCAATCGAGAAAATGGTCATAACAATTCGAATCAAAACAACCGTTGAATAGTTTAATTAAGATACAAAGTTGAAAACAAAAAGAAGACCATAAAGCGATCGATACGAAAAACTCCAATGCTTTCGAAACTGCTGTCCGCTTAAATGGCGCGTGTCTTTCCTTCCACTGACCACCAGGCGACATATCGGCAGGTCGCGGTGGTCGGCGATTGCGGTGCCAAAAACGGCGACTCGCAGTTGAGAGCGAATCACGCAAAGTCAAGACACCCAGCTCGTCACACCTGCTGATCCAAGGACAAACAACGGACAGTTCTTGTTTTATTAACAAACTTCATCGATGAATTCAAAAGAAACGTCGTGATTGAACGCAAAAAAATGAACGTCAAAAGATCAACAACATTTTTGGATCCAAACTCTTGTTTTTTTTGTACGAGGAATCATCGGATCGAGTGGTTTAACGTATTCGCGATAAAGAACCGGTCGGCCATACGACGAGACGCTTTGACACGAATTTTGTGGAATAATAACAGACTGCGTGCATTTGATTTGATGAAATTCGAAAAAAAAGACCGGGCGTACACGTCGTCTTTGAGTCGAGAAAAAACAATGGACGGGAATTAAAAGGTCAAAACAAAACGATTTCTGACATCGAGATTCGAACACGATCTTCAATTGAGCGCCGCGTTCAACGTTTACAATCGAAAACAAAATCCAATCTTTTTTCGAAAAAACCGTGCGTCCTCGCGAAGTCGCCGCCTTTTGGGGGATGAACGAGCCGTTCGAGTCGGTTTTTGTCATTGAACTCCCTTCGACCTGCGTCGGTCATCGTCAGTGCGAATTGGCGTCACAATCGTGCGTCGCGTCAGAAACCGCGCATCGATGCGCGTTGTTAGCCGACGATTCCAGAAAACGTATCGCACAATTTTGGGTCGAAAAGAAAGCGAATTGGATTGGTCGTAAATTCCGGAAATCGACGTGAACAGTAAATAAAAACGGTTGAACGTCGACTTCGAAACCCATTTACGATCACGTCTTTGTGCGCCAAACAAAAAAAGAAGTTTTATGGGATTCCGGATTATGTTCGTCTAAAGCGGACGCCTTCCCCTCCCAACTGACGCATTAGATCAACTGTTTTTGCGCACAGTCATAGCTCGCCAAAAAAAAAGCGCCAATTACCGCTCGGTGTAAGCGTCCGGTGATTTTGCCGATTGTTTCGCGTCTTTATGCCCAGTATGTACCTGGGTTTTCGAGGGTCTCTTTCCTGTGCGCAAAGTTTACGATTCAATTTCCACGGCATTTTTGCGTCGATCCAAAACCCTCATGATCATCGAACATAGTGAGGAAATCAATAGATTACGCATCAAAGTCGAGGCTTAATTGTTAGCCGCTCTCCTAATCGATTCATCTTCTTCACGTTGTTCGATCGTCTAATTCGTTTTCTTGTTCGCGTCCATCTTCGAGAAACAACCTCAAATGGAGAGCAAACGCAAATGTCACAAAGAAAAAAACTGTTGCTAACGATGAATGAAGGACACGAATGCGCGGACACTAAAGCCGAGAACTATCGGACAAGACCCGATTTTTTTGGACGACGCGCGGGACGACTCGCGCCGTTTATTACCAACCAACACTGTTGACCTATCGCAGCAGTTTCAACCTTCGCTATTGTTTCTGTCGGAGACAAACACCATCAATCCATAAGCGCTGCCAAATCGTCCGAAAGGACTGCGGATCGGGGAAGTAAAAATACGTCCTTGAAGATCGGATAGAATGCTAATCGTTGTAATTGAAAGTATTCCAAACCTTCAAAATGAATCTTTTTATTCAACAAGAAACCAACTATATTAGATGAAACTTATGTGAATTGAAACCCGTGTATCAGTTAAAACATTTAATATTAAAAACCCGTTTATCGACAACAAATCACAATTGTAAACCGAATTTCACAGGATTACTGTAACTGAAGAAAATGATTCCAAGCCAAGTAGTTTATGAGAAGAGCTGATTATGTCCGAGTTGTTTGAGCATTAACTGTACAATGAAAAACCTCTGGGTAAATAGAACATGTTGTTTGGAAGGCGTTAAAATTGATGTCGCAAAATCTCCACGAACTTTTCGTGTTTAAGTTTTCTTATGTGATACAACTGTCGAGAATTCGTGAACTTGGTAACAAACTCGTCCACACCAATTCTACCATCTGTAAACTTATCGGAGTAGGTCTGAAATAGGTTGATTCGTTACTAGTACAACGAGGAACGACCAACATCGCTTTCGTCTTCCGTTTTACGAATTGCAACGTTCATCAAAATCGCAATGTTGTTCAGAGATCGATTGTCAGATAAGGTGTCCAACTCATGTTTCATTTTTTTCACTTCTTCATCCAACTGTTCTATTTGAGTTCTCGACGTTTCGATAGACGTTTGAAGTTGTTCGAACTTTGGTTTCATTGAGAGATTGCTTTCTGCGAACATCTTTCCCAAACGAAGTCGATCCTTGCGAAGTTCTTCCAAAGTCTTCATGGCCTGAAATATCCAATAAACAAACGTAACACAATGGCAACCAACTTGTGATTGACTTTTGATAAGATCGTCCATTTTGTCTTCGTTATTCAACAACTCTTCCAACTGTGCATTGTTCCAATGACTGATGTCGCAATGAATTGCTCGTTTGTAGATGTCGACCATTTCATCCAATGTGGATGTCATTTCTAGATATGTATACACCATTGATAGCTAGAAGAAAGTATTAACAGTGGTATAACAACACAGCACTCAAATCAGCAAAAAACTCGTTACTTAAAGTTTATTTCGTAAAGGACACTTTGAAAGATGAGGCGTTTATGATGATACAGAACAACTGAAAGGTGAATTACATTGAGCTTTTCGTAATTAGCAGTATGATCTACAGAAGTTATCGTAACGAATTGACTACGAAGATGCCGCAAATGAACGACTTTAGCTAATTTGGGACTTCATCCTTAAAGGCAACAGTGTTTGAGACACTAAACAAAAGAGAGATGAACACCTGAATCTTTCAAGAAAGACGAATTGTTTGCAAAAAACAGGCCACGAGCAATTTCTAAACAGCGATCAAAATATTTGAATATTCGGACTATGACACCATTTTCAATTAGTGTAAAAACGAAATTTGAAGACTTTTCGATTCGCAGATATCATTGATCGAAAGGATTGATTCGAAAATCGTTTCAATTTTACCCGGAAATATTCGCTTTGCGTAAATAGCACACTTGAAACGGAAAGATATTGAAATGCACAATCAAAATGAGTTGGAAAACACTACGAAACCAATCTACGAGAACAAGTTTGCCCGATCGTCAAATTTGTTCAATTTATGAGAAAACGTTTTGTAAACAAAAGTCGAAAAGTAAGAAAATTTGAGCAATCACTTTACATAATAGACACTGGAGAGACGGCGCTCGTAGTTTCTGAACATAGTCATTGAATATGTTTGAGCAATCAGGCGTTGGGACGACAATTCAACTCAGCCAACAGTCTTTGTAGATCCTAAAACATAAAAGCAAAATCGAAGTTTTTATGCGACTGGCGAACCTTCACTTTATCTTTGCCAGTGAGAACAGCCAACGGTGTTCGACCAACTCCATCGAGAGAGATACTCGTCTTCAGCACGTGATTCTCGTTGCGAATAGTGCGAATCATCTCAGCCAACTTCAGCAGCCCATCGATGCTGTTCGGATGTTCTACAAACCAAATTGCTTGACGAGAAGAGCGCACACTTACGTTGACAGAAATTTCGAGCAACATTGACGTCGACAAACTCTGGCAAACTGACGAAAAAGCCGTTAAGTTGAAAGTTACTTGTGCAATTTGAATTTCGATCATGGCCTAAAAAGAAGTTTACATTCGAAAACGATAGACTTACCGTTGAGTTGAAGAGAATACGGAGAGTTTTCGGTGTGTTTTAATTCTGCTCGACTGTTGATCGGACTGTCCGGCACGGTATCACCTAAGACAGCGGTTTACAAAATCAACGAAATGACTTACACGTCGTGTCGGTATTCGGACTGTGTTTGTCAATGTAATCTAAAATAAGATAACAACAAATATTTTGTTTGATGTTTACCTTGTGTTTGCGTATTGCCAAGACCTTCGCTTCCATCACCGTGGTCACCAGCTACCGAATTAATTGAAATTGAATTATCCATTTGCTACAAAGACAATCAGTTGGAATATGTGAATTGAAGCTCTTACCGAATTGGACATCAACATCAACTCTAAGGCGTTGCATTTCGACAAACAAATGTCATACTCCTTCTGTTGTTCTCGAATTTTAAAGTCTTTGGCTCGACAATCTTCTTCCAATTTCGTTGCCATATTCTCCGCAATTCGAACTCGATCCGTGAGTGACGTCACTTCCAATTCCAACTGCTGAATGCGCTGTCGGAACACTGCATTCGCCGTATCGTTGGTCCGTTGCATCTGAACAGAAGTTTTATTCTAAAGCCATAGAATCGAAGTTACATTCGTTGCATTTTCCAGCCTTCGCAGTTTCGCTTGCAACTCCAACTTTTCGCGTTCGTGTTTCTTAAGATCTTGGGCATTCAAGGAGTTCAACTCGGCGAGTTTGATTTCGTTCAATTCGTTGGTTTCTTTTTCAATTTCATACCTGAAATCATGAGTTTTAGAACAAATAAAAACACTTACATTTCCTTAAAATATTGCAACTCCTTCTCCAACTCGGCATATCGATCAGTTTGATCCGTGATCATTTTGACCGTCATGAATTTGGAAGCCACGCGCCGTCAGTTTTATAACATCGTCTTCTAAACGCCACTCCTTGTTTTAGTTTTCATCAACACGAGCTATTTGGGCGCGACTCGCGGTGTCTGCTTTGGAATTTGGGCGCATGCACGCCGGACAACTCCGACTCTGTCGGCCTTGCGACCTGCGCCTCCAGTTTCCGCTAGTGATGATCGTATTCGATCGCAAAAATAAACGTTGTGACGATGTTAGTCAATTTTTGTCTGATCAGCAATCTGCCACGACTGCTTGGTCACCTAATGAGCCAAGCTTTATTTGTGGCATTCATGTTCTTGTGACCTTTACGGGAAAAACGTATTTTTTCCTGTGTGGAGATTGTTTGACTTCGTCCACAACTATGGTCATTTTTCTGTTGATAGTATTCAAGTCGATTTATCAAATTAAACTGCATTTGATTGATTTGCAAACGAGCTACGGAAAGAAAAATGCCGACTTTTGAACGACCGAAAAAGGAGCATTTTTACGGTATGTTTTTGAAGACAATGATCGGAATTTTATTTGAAATTTGGAATCTGGAAGAATTTTTGGTCAGGGGTTTTTTTCGCGAACTCACGAAACCGTAATATTCAGAAGACCTCTTCTAACAAGGATTCGCGAGGACTTAATCCTAAGGCCAAATTTGAAGGTCAAGAAGAGGTTACGGCGGAACCGTGTCGAATCGACAGTACAAGAGTCAATGAGTTGTCTATTACATAGCTCCACTCGTCTACTAACACCTCAAACAGAACTCCCATGCGCAGACGTTCGAAGCTGCAAACGCTTTTCGTCTGCCGTTCATTTCAATCGAACAACCAAATGAATATCGAAAGAGCAACGGAAAGATTGTTTATCGTTGAAATAAAATTGGCACTTTGCTATCGAAGTGTGTCTTCGAAGAGTCTGCATACTGTCACTCAAATGTGCGAAACGATTTCCGAGTGGTGGTCGTATGAACGGCAGGTAATCAAAGTACAGGGTGGGGCAAAATGAACTCCCGTCGGTTTTTTGCGAATAACTTTTTTATCGATGATTTTTTTTGAACAAAGTATATATTTTCTTGGTCCTGATGGTCCCCATTCTTAAACGGAAACAAAATTGAAATTTTGAAAATTTGAAAAAATTTCACCTTACTCCCCTCTTTGGTCCAATGTTGTCGATCTTGACCATGTTCGGGTTTCTTTGTTTTTGTCTGCAATGAGTTACACGGTCGCAGCCGCCAGTCACTCTTGAGGAAGTAAGAGCAGCAATCGTGGAAGTTGCCAACGATCTTCGGCAAAATCGCGAAATGAGAGAACGAATCGCGGCCAGTTTTCCTCGTCGTCTTCATCAATGCTTGGAGCGTGAAGGCGGCCAAGTGGAAATCCGTTAATCATTTGTTTTTGTTGTTAATTTCTTAATCAAACGCTCCAATTTTAAACATTAAAAACTGTTTTAACACAGATCGACAACATTGGACCAAAGAGGGGAGTAAGGTGAAATTTTTTCAAATTTTCAAAATTTCAATTTTGTTTCCGTTTAAGAATGGGGACCATCAGGACCAAGAAAATATATACTTTGTTCAAAAAAAATCATCGATAAAAAAGTTATTCGCAAAAAACCGACGGGAGTTCATTTTGCCCCACCCTGTACAGTTGGCGTGGACTTTGCAATAACTCGGCGCCGTTAATCAAAACCTGCGCGAAATAGAAAATGAATCGACGAATTGGACGACCGGCACGCTAATCGAGTGCGTTTCTCCAAATCAAATCCGATTCCATTAGACCCATTTGTTGGGCTGCGGTCACGAAGTCTAATTCGCCGAAACCGTTCGGATCGAATTGACGGTAAGTGATTCCATCCACTGTCGCCAACTGTTCGAAGTTTTGGACACACTTCATTCGTAGCACGATAGTTCGAAGAACTAACAATTGACGGTTTTTGACATTTACTTCGTTAGATTGCAACTACACGTTTACGTTTCAATTGCAATTTCTTGAAAGTGCGTTTACGCTTATCGTAGTTGTATTCGTAGTGTAAGTCTTTGCACGTCAAATCGGCCGTCTCTTTCGGATTTTCACGGCAGAATTTCATGTATGCTGTGAAACGCGAATGGACTTCGCTTGTCGAGTTCGCACGACGAACAATGTCTTCGTCCCGATCACCATTTGCGACAATCAAATACGATTCGTTCGGCAAATGGACTCCAATCATGATCACAACATGAGAGAAGTAGAATAGGCCTTTCGAAAGCAAATTCATGACCGCTTCGTAGTCACTACAGTACATCAAAGACATTTGATATCGTGCTTTATTGTAGTTAACCGTTTTATCATCGTTGATTTCGATGAACGGATTGTTTTGCGCGCCTTTGCTCACAACTTCAATGAACGCCGTCGACATCTGTCCTTTCATGATGTATTTGATCGCGTAGCCGGTGGTGTTTCGCGTGACCACCGCTTCCAGATTGGCGTGTCCGTTCCACGTTATCAATCCATAAGGATTGTAGGGAACGACGTCTTTGTCCGTCAAAACTTTTCCACCTTTTTTCGGGACTGTAAAAGAACCCAAATTGGCGGGCAAATGTGCATACTGAATGAATCCGTACACTTGTGTAGTCAGTGATTCACGCATAGGAAAACGGCGTTTGCACGGTGTTTTTGTTGGATTGACCGGATCTCAACAAACGCTTTTCTCATTACAATCGTGGAGCATAAATGAAGCTACCAGATCGTAAAGGCGTTTGTCGATCTTTAAATCGGGAATTCGTGCCGAAATGAATTGATTGACAAATTCGGCGGTCGTTTCCTGTTCGTTCTTATCGATCCAAACCAAAATGTGAGCGTGGATTTCTACGCTTTTGGAATTCGATCGAAAGTAGTGACGCAGCAAACTTTCCCAATATGCCTTCACTTTGTTGATCGTACTGAGTCTTTCGGTAGTTTGTTCCGCGAATCTCGTGCATCAACATGTTCAACTTGATGATAAAGATCCGCGCCAAAGTGAAGGAGTCTGTTTCCGGATCGGTGCCAAGCATTCGGCATGAGGCAATATGATCGGGCCAATTTTTGTTTGCGGTGACCGTGTAGAAGAACGTCGGTGCACCGAGTTCGTGGGCCATTGCCATTCCTTTCGCGTAAGCACGCTGATTGTATTGCCACGACAACTTGTGCTGTGGCTGGAATCGGTAAATTTTGCCCAATTGATGACCGGGCAATCGTTCTCGCAAAATCTTGTCGTAGTGAATAATCACGTACTGACACGAAACAATTCGTTGATTTTGTGGAACTTTGAAATTGTACCAATCAACTTCCTGACAAACAACCTCGTGGTGGTTCTTGATCAAAAGAATTCGACCGGGTTTTCCGGTGTTCCGAATTCGATGGATCATTTTGTCGGACTTGCGATGTTGCATTCGATACAACGTTCGCGGATCTAAGCATATATATGTTACGGCCCTTTTGTCAAATCGGACTTTTTGTAAAAAGACCGGTCCATTTGTAAAAGTCCCGGCCCTTTCGTCAAATGTCCCGGGACAAATGTTCAATAACTATTTTCAAGTCAATTATTCAATTTAAACACGATATCTGAAGAAATAATACAAATGAATTTGGACAAAAATTGGAGTTCGATTGACCGCCGTGAGAACAAACAATTGCGGAAATTTGGCCGCACATTTGCTATTCGTGTTGATCAATTTTTCGTTTTCCCGTAGTCATTTGTTTGCGCTTTAAGTAAATTTGGTAGGTTATAAGATCTTGTATTGTATGATACGGTAATTTCAGAGAGGCATGGACACGTCGGGAGAAGCAGAGGAGTCAGAGAACTTACAAGGAGTGCTTGTCATCGATCCCCGCTGTAATTTGACGTCGTTGGTATCAATCGACGCGTCTCGATGAGCTGAGCATTACTGTATTAGTTATTTTTGCTCAATCGTAGAACTGGCCAAGTTATTGGCCAAAAACCAAAAATAAAAAATCGCTAAAATCGTACTATCGATCATGCTGATTATCGTGGTGAAAACCGTTTCTTTTTATCGCGCTTCATTCTGGAGATATTGGCCGTTTCATTTGGCCTCAAATTTTTCTGAGTTATGGTCCGGTCGTTTTCAATTGAAAGTGTGAGCAGCGGTGGCCGAGTGGTTAAGAAGCAGTGTAAGTAAGGGAGCAAGGCGGTGTAAAGGGAGGAAATGTTGTTGTGCAAGCTAACAAGATTTTTGCGTTTACTTTTTTTCATTTACAACAAAATTGCACCGATGGAGAGTTGTTACCACGGTCCTTCGTGCTTCAAAATCGAAACTCTCATTTTCGACACATTCGACAAAAATGATCGACGCAAATGTGGTTGTTCGACTTTTGGTTGAGAAGTTTCAAACTCCATTTGATGTATCGACTCGCAATGCTAATCGTATGGAACGTCGACTTGCTTCCCGACTTGCAAGTTTGATCGAGACAGTCGCTGGCGCCGATGAAATGGACGTTGAAGAAGATGAGTATTTGGGCTCGCCGGGTTCGGATGACGAAGATAGTGGAGCGACAGTGGATTTGGAGTTTCGTGATGGATCCGATGAAGAAGAGGTTTCTGAACCGCTCGCACATCATTACACTACCGGCGGTCGTGAAATTACAATCGATCAAATGAAGGCAGCCGTTCGTTTCTACTGCAAAGTTGAGGGCAATCACCCTGTTCCTGCAAATGTTGCAAGCTATCGATCCAAGTCGGCTGTTCAACGTCGCTATCGATTTCTCGACAGCGAAACGGCCTGGAGGCGTTTCAAAATGTAAGTTATGTGCAATTACTTCATTTTATGAGTCTTTCAGATTCAAAACTTAATGGTTGCGAAATGAAACGGAATTAGAAACGCGAAGACGAGCTCTACTCGAAATTGAAACAGCGACATACGCAAAGTACCAGGAGGCTAAAAACGATCATAAAGTCATCCGATCGCACGATTTGCGCCGTTTTGCTGCGAAATCAAACGACGAGTTGATGGAACCAATTACGTTCAGAGCATCTCGTTCGTGGTGCGACCGTTTCAAACGACGTTTTGGAATCGTAGACAGGAAAATTACAAAATTTGTGACTCGCGCGTCGCAAAACACCGAAGAACAGCACTCGGCAACCGCTCAAAATTTCGTCGCCCAAATTCGGGAAGAAGTTCAACGTCTTCGTATTCCTGCGAGTTCTGTCTTCAATGCCGACCACTGCGGATGTCAGTTGGAATTTCATTCGGGACGTGGACTCGCCGATCGTGGGCAACGACAAGTGTATGGACGCACAAGTTCAACCAGTGCGATGACCCATTCCTTTACCGTTGTGCCGTTGGTCTCAATGGACGGAACACTTCACCCGCGACTGTTTATGCAATTGAAAGAGCCAAATGGTGTTTTCGGTCCGAACGTTAGACACTTTGCGCAACGGGTAAGTCCACTCGTTTCTTATGACCTAACCATCTTTTTGCAGCCAGAGAAAATGATTGCCGCAACATGGTCGTGGCTTCGGGGCGAAGTTCCATCATGAATCTAGAAACAATGAAGAAGTTCTTGGATGAATGCGCGTTCCCGTTCATGCCAAACAACGCAATCTTTATTTTGGATTCGTGGGTTGGCTTTCGTAATGAAGACGCGGTCAACTCCGTTCGACCTGGAGATCGCCGAATCAACATTCGAATAATTCCGAAGCACGTCACCTACTTGGCGCAGCCTCTAGACGTCTTCTTTTTCCGAATGTGGAAGAATTTTTTGTCCGCAAAATCCACGACCATGCGATTCTGTTCAACACCGAAACGATGATGTATCAACGCGACAACGCAATCAAACTGATGTCACTAACTCATAATCAGTTTTCTGCTCCGCGATTTTACGATTTCCGCCGACACTCGTGGAGACAAGCAGGCTACGATGACGGCGAAGCGACGGAACAATTTCAACAACACCCTGTTCAATACTGTTTTAACGGCAATTTGACATGCGATCGCGAAAACTGCGAATCTTCATCACTTCTTATCTGCAGCTATTGCGAACAGAATCTGTGTTTTCGCCATTTCTTTGTCGACTACCACGTACATTGGTAGCTATTTTTTAAAAAATACACTTAATTTACTTGACATTAAATACTAAAATAAAAATTTTTAAAGAATTAAACAAATTCCTTCACTTTTTTGTTGATGAAAAGTGAATTTTCAATTCTGAAATTTTTGCACGTACTCCCCCCTGTGAAACCCGATTTTCCCTTGTTTCGAGCCCTTGATTTTCAAGGGAAATTTTTGATTGAAACGAATTTCTGTTGTGAGTTTTTTTTTTGAAGAGAAACCGTGTTTTGTAAAAACCAAACAAAAGATAATAGCGACCGCAGAGAGAGTCGAACAAACGACCCAATTGGAGTCGCTAGCCACTAACCACTCGGCCACCGCTGCTCACATTTTCAATTGAAAACGACCGGACCATAACTCAAAAAAAATTGAGGCCAAATAAAACGGCCAATATCTCCAGAATGAAGCGCGATAAAAAGAAACGGTTTTCACCACGATAATCAGCATGATCGATAGTACGATTTTAGCGATTTTTTATTTTTGGTTTTTGGCCAATAACTTGGCCAGTTCTACGATTGAGCAAAAATAACTAATACAGTAATGCTCAGCTCATCGAGACGCGTCGATTGATACCAACGACGTCAAATTACAGCGGGGATCGATGACAAGCACTCCTTGTTAGACGAGCGATTTCGATTAGAAGCGGTGCAGCGTTTTGAAGACGCTTTGACAACGTTCATTGCTGCTAAGAAGTGTTGTGGTGTGAAAACAGAAACCGAGTACAAGAAAACGCTGACTGTCTTGAAAAGACACGAAGAAGGATTGAAGGTTTAACACGCAAATGACTACAATCTGATCAAGCGGTAAGTTTTGCGTTGAAACATTTAACATTTGGTTTTTTTTAGGTACAAACGAAGACGTGTTGGTCGCAAGTACAAACTGTTTAAAAAAGATCTACTCGTCGTTCGATCGGACAAGTGCTTTCAAATACTGTGGTCTGTCCACACATCGAAGGGACACATCGGCCGTAACATCATGTTGCGCGAGTTGAAAAGTCAAGGATATGGTGGATTGAGCAAGTAGATTAACTCTTCTTCTGTTTTTGCATTGTTTTTGTCGCTTTAGAAATTTGATTTTGTCATTTTTGAGCTGCTGCAAAGTGTGCAAATTAAAGCAATCAAAAGTCAAACGTGGAGTGATTGTCAAGCCCATGGTAAAAAGAGAGTTTAATTCTCGTTGTCAATTAGATTTAGTGGACTTTACATCAAAGGCAAGTACGTTTCCACCTTCTTATTGTCTTTGCGCTCCAGGCCGACGGTGACTACCGTTATCTTCTCGTCTAAATCGATCACCACTCCAAATTCTTGAATCTTCGGGCGCTAAAAAATAAAACGGCGGATACAGTCCGTGATCAATTTCTTCAAATCTTCTCAACATTTGGCGCCCCAAAAATCCTTCACACAGACAATGGCCGCGAGTTCAAGAACGAAACGATCGAGAACCTTGCTCGTGAATGGGGCGCCAAATGCGTACACGGAAAACCACGTCATTCGGAAGCACAAGGTTTGGTCGAACGAGCAAATCGTGATATCGAAGACATGATTGCAACGGCTTTGGCCGAACGTTCTTCAACGCACTGGGTGCGTCTACTCCCAACAATCCAATATCAAAAAAATACTCGTTTTCATTCCGCCATCAATATGACTCCTTACCGAGCGCTTTTTGGTAAGAATCGATATTGTTTAACTGCTTATAATGAGATTTTGGGTGTTGATCCGACTGCTGCTCCACTTCGTTTCAAAACGAGTTCCGACGGTGATGAAATGGAAACTGAAACAGCTCAACAAAACAAGAATGAAGTCAATGAGAATTCCCAAATTGAGTATCCACTAATTGCTGATGAAAATGGTGGCGAAATAATTGCCGATTTGGATCCAGATTGGAGTAACGAAGAAATCGAACTCAACAATCGATTGGAAATTCGCAAAACTGTTTTACGGTCAACAGAAAATCAAGCGAATCGAATGCTTCGTTCATCTCAACGACGGTAAGTACATTGAAATGATTTAAGTGTTCTTATTTTGTTTTCAGTTTTGGCACAGTTTGTGTTGGAACCACCGTTTTGATCAAAATATCGCATGTCGATCGACATCAATCTGGACCACGTAATCTAATGGCCGTTGTAGTGGGACACAAC
Source organism: Aphelenchoides besseyi (assembly GCA_024699855.1). Lineage (NCBI taxonomy): Eukaryota > Metazoa > Nematoda > Chromadorea > Rhabditida > Aphelenchoididae > Aphelenchoides > Aphelenchoides besseyi. The sequence goes on from JAMPIQ010000002.1 coordinate 14,351,019, forward strand.
GAGCAAACCGACTTGTACACTTTGGGTACGAAAGAAGGTCGTTTACCGCAACAGTATTCGCGTAACCAAATCGACCCGACAGTTCAACAATTTCTCACTGTTGACGACGTTCCGGATTCTTATCACCGTTCATTTCGCGCCGCAGTTGGATCTCAATCCACTACCGGTACTCAAGGTTTCGTGCACTGTTCTTGCACTCAGGAGTGCCAAACCAACCGCTGCAAATGTTTCAAATCTAATCGTCCATGCAATTCTCGGTGTCACAAAAGCAACTCGTGCCAAAATCATGATAACCCTGTTAATCTACAATCATAGTTTCATTCCTTTTCACGATCTTTCACTTAACTTTAATTGTTTAATTTTCTCAAGTACTTATAAATTAATGCACCAATGATTCTTGAGTGTATTTTTTCAGATATCGTGTTTAAATTGAATAATTGACTTGAAAATAGTTATTGAACATTTGTCCCGGGACATTTGACAAAAGGGCCGTAACATATAGAAAGAGTTTGTTAATTCAGAAACGTTTGTAGATTGAGCTCGTTGTGGAGAGACCAATCAGTCGCAGCGCAAAGATATGTGTCTTTCAGCGTTTACGTGACGGTAGAAAGGTGGCCATTAATCCGGGAATGCCGTCCGATGTTCGCGAGATATGCGAAGCTCAAATCGAGCGTATGAACAATCAAAAGGACGTTGAATGTCAAAGCATTTTGCGCACTGAAAAGTACAAAACTCGCCGGTAAGTGTCGAAACGGTATCAATCTTACTGTTTGTTTACAGCATCTCCATCTCGCCGTTATCACAAGAATCACCAATTGGCGAAGAACCACAAGTCTCTCAAATGCTTCGACCAACTCTAACCGACGAAGAACAGATCGAATATATGGAGAAAACCAAGTCCGCCCGTCGTGCACGACGTTCGCGTTCTTCCAACACGTCCAGTCGTTAAACTTTTGTTGTTGGAGATGAAGAAAAAGGTCAATAAAAATTCAGTACAAATAGCTGTTCCACTTTATAATCTCGGACGATTGCATTTGAATCTTGTAGTTACCTTTACAGAATGGTGCTATGAATCTCGCAATTCTGGGAAAGAGATGTTACTTTGGGACACATCAATGTAATCGTTTTGTAAAGCGCTCAAATGGCAAGAATTGAATCCAACTACAGTGGTTGAAGCATGAAATAGCAATTTATATTCAAACTGTTTTAAAACAACTTCTGATGTAATTTTTGTGTTCTGTCCGAATGAATTAAAATAGTAAGTGTTCTACGTTATACTTTGCAACCAAATTTGTTCGTCCTGCTCTGATGCTTGATGACTAATGTGTTTACATTTACAGAGAAGTCAAAGGAATCAGAACTTAAAAATCAGGTACCCGACCATTCATACTTTGAACGCTGTGTACGAAATCAATAAAAGATAATCACATGAAAGATACAATCTTCAACAATTTCGTGAGCCACGAAATAATCGATAGACAACAGAGCGCACTTCCGCTGTGACCCGTTCATTTTCTATCCGTGGAAATCGGGTTCGTTCAACGTCATCTCCAAATGTTTTGTTTGTCTGCAACGCTAAGACATCCACAACGTAGTTTCTAATTATCTTCAACTCGAATTGCCATTTTTTGTTCATAACCAATTGAACTTTTAATCCACGTGGTACGTTAACTCGAATGTTTTTCATCAATTTGTTTGTATTTTCAGTCAAATTTCTTTTATTATCGAAAATGAGTTACTTCAACACAATCAACGGTCCGGCTTCAACTCCACAAAAACTCGTCGTTGGCCCACGGCTGTCGGTTCAACGCGGCGCCGTTTTTCTTCTGCTCAAACAGGTAAACACCCTCGATCAAAGTCTTCGAACTCATTTTCTTGTATTTAGCTTGCCGCTGAGAACCGTACGTATTTTGATGCCAACCAGAAGTCCACGTACTACAAGCGTATTGCCGAATGTTGCAGTGAAATCCACGAGACAAGTGACATGATTAGCGGTAAGTGACAAGTTTGTTCAAACATTTTAAGTTCGTCTTCCAGAACTGTTGCTGAAAATTCAAGAAGCAGCACAAAAATGCGACTACGATGAACATACTCCCGGAAATGGATTTCGGTAACAAAATCCATTAAGAAATGTTTTGACTTGTGATTCCAGATCACTCACTTGTGTTTGCGATATGGTTACTTTGCATTTGGTTTCTGTGTTGAAGAAATGCGCCGAAACACGAGGCGGTTTGTTGTTTCGATCGACTACTGTCTGCAAAGACTTAGAGAACTACGTTGCCATTCTCCGGTTTTTTGTCCTATCGTTTCAACAAGTTGGTTTGAATCGATTGCTTTTGCATACCGACTTTCTGTTGTTCAGGTTGTTCTTTTGATCGATGCATTGGAGGAAAACTCGTTGTTTCCATCACTTGAAGGCGATTATTCGCTCTATCACGGCATTCTGAAGGGAATCGAAAGTTTGGACGCATCGTGCTTCTACGGTCGATCTTTTGGGTTTCAGGTTCGTGATCAAGACACTTTACATGATTGAACTAACTGACTGTTTAGTTTACTCCCACAGTAACATTGATTTTCAACGTCATTGGAATTGTTCTTGCGACTTACAGTTTGTCGTGGAATAATGGATCGGAAGCTTTCGGGTCACTTCTGAACTCCGGACGCTATCTTCTGAATCCTGAAGAGCGAGCCAAACAAATCATCAAAGTGACACGCGAAGCTGACATCGAATTCTGTCGCGGTTTCTGGAACTTGTCCGAAATTCCACCACCAAAGTTGTTCTGTCCGACAATGGAAATCTACCAGATTGTGCACATACCGATGATCGGAGCAATTGAAATGAAAGCAAAAGACGGACTGACTATTGCTATTCCCGAACCGAATGCTCATGGTCCACCTGCTCCAATACAACTGCGCATTTTGTCGGCAACAAATCGTGAAGGACTGGTAGGTTGTGCCGATTGAATGCTTATGATGATTGAGATGTTTAGTCGTCTAAGAAGTCGACGAAACCCCTTTCCTCCAATCTATTGCTTCATTGTCACGGTGGAGGTTTGAAAGCAGAAAACGACCAAGAACGTGAATTTATTCTTGCAGGTTATGTAGCGACATCGTCAAAATCGCATGAAACATACTTACGGATGTGGGCAAAGTACTTGGACTGTCCGATTGTGTCCGTGGATTACTCATTGGCTCCTGAATTTCCATTTCCACGTCCCACTGAAGAAGTGCTCTATGCTTATGCGTGGATTTTGAAGAATCCCGAGAAATTCGGATGGAACGGCAAAAAACTTTTAATGGTCGGAGACTCGGCCGGTGGTAATCTGATAGTTTCGGTAGCACTTCGTTTGGCTCAATTGAAAGCCGCAAGAATGCCCGACGGTTTGATTCCAATTTACACTCCGTTTCTATTCCAAGTACTTTGTCTTTCCTATTGTTTTTTAAGGCTGTAATTTATAGTATCTTCCTTCACCATCACGTGTACTCAGCTTCACGGATCCGCTTCTCCACATGGGAATTGTTATTCGTTGTGCTGCTGCGTACACGGGTTGTTGTCCGAATGGAACTGAGTCGGAAATTACACGTCGTAACAGTTTGATCAATCAACGAGGACACAAATCGTTGTTGGAATATGTGGACGAAGTCAAAGCAAAACATTTAGTCGATTCAGCGGATTACAGCGTTTGTTCCATGCTTATATTCTTGCACCATTTGCTTTCTTTTAGTTCGGAAGTCAATCGATTCTATCATTGGTTAATTTGTCGAATATGAACGCTCCATCAACTCCATTAAATGGTCAAACATTAGTTGCGATGAAGAACGGATCAACAGACGAATCAACGAGTGAAGGGACGCCGAAGAGTCTGAATAATTCACTTGATGAAACCGATACGGAAGAGTCTGAAGAGCAACGCAAAGACAACGAAAATGCAACTGTTTATGTCAATTGCGATTCTTCGCACATTTCGCTCTCAACATGCAATTATGATCAAACCTTAATCAACTACCTGCAAAGTCATCCGTTGACTATGAACGTGACTAAAGTCGACAGTGCTGCGCAGGTTGAAGCAGAAGATGGAAGCAATGGACAAGCGAACGATAAGTCGCCCGATGCTCTCGGTGAAAAGTCTCGTGCCGTACAACAAACATCACTTCCGGATGATAAACAAGTGAAAGAACTGTTGGCAGTAAGTTCGCGTTTCCTCATCATTGTTTTGATTTCTGAAACTTTTAGCGAAGACCGTCGTTGAGCAAAACGGTTGTTCGAACTGTCACTTCAAGTGTTGGTCATGCATTTGACAACATCTCTCATTACATTGAACCAAATGCCAATCCAATCGGATATGCGGATAAGTCGAAACTGACTCGGGCCGCAACTGCCGGATTTTACGAAGCTGCTCGAGTTGCACAGAAGGTTGTTTATTCGAGTATTTCACGTGGTATAAATCGTGATTTAGGAAGCAGAGAAAGTTGAATCTTCGCTTAGCGAGCTGCTCAAATTGAATCTGCCACGTGACTGTTTGATTTCGCCCATGTACACTCCCGATGAATTACTTCGTGAGCTTCCGACTTGTCGTTTCATTGTAAGCGAACTGTTTCTAACTAATGATTTTTGAGTTTAGTCGTGTCATTTGGATCCATTGTTGGACGATACGATCACGTTTGCAAAGAAACTACGAAATGCTGGTGGTCAAGTCGCGAGCTTGGATTTGCTGGATGGATTGCCTCACGGTTTCTTGAACTTTGCCCCAATGAGTGCCGATTGTTATGAAGGTAATCAGATGTCAGTAGACTAACTTCAGGTGTTCAGGCTCACGAATCTGCATGTTTCGCATAAAAGAAGCATTTGACACGGACTAAATTTCACGTTCTTATCGCAATAACCGATTCGTTCAAACTGCATAATTACTCGTTTTCGCAGATAACCTTTTCCTTGCTAATTCGTCTTATTGTACATAAATTTTAGTTGCCCGTCACAAAAACTCTTTAAATTTAGTTCAACATATCTCTTAAAGCTATGAAGGATAATAAATTCTGAACGGGTCGATGAGTATAACTTGGTGATTTAAATGGCGTAGCAATACCAAATACGAATTGGCGTGGTTGGAAGAGAGCATTTGAATCAGAAAGCGTACGAGTTGGCAGAAAAGATATACTCAAGTACTAGTGCCTTAAAGCCCTTGGTATGCAACCACTTTAATAAAATGAGATCAAGGACAATTTACGTGTGCGCGGCAAACGAGTGTAATAACGCAATTGATCGGCAGTATGATTCTCACGTGGCTTCCAACTGGCAATTCTAAAAAGAACACTTTAAAGCCTAGTACAATAATCGCAATTGTCGTACCATTGCAAACGATATAGACACTCAAGGACAATACGTTCTAATTCGTATAAAAAATTAGACGGTTACCCGTTCATTCTATTTATTAAAGATACATGTATGGCGCAATTTACATTGATATAGAGACAATAGCTACGAATTGACCAGCAGTTTTCCTCATTCATCTTGAGATCCGTCAGGTTTATTTTCGCTCATCGTTCTACGTCGTATCAGTTGTTCGATTTCTTCCAACACCTCGTCGTATGTCTCCTAAACTATGGAGTATTAGAGAATGTACTTTTGACTACGAAAACTCACTCCTTGACTTAATTTGCGGATTTCATGGAACGTTTGATCAGACAGGTTAATTGGCAGCGTTCTACTTAAATAATCGTAGAATTCTGAAAGAACATAACAATACTTGAAATAAAAATTTATTCTTACGATCTTTTTGCTTGATTTTCAGTTTCTCAGGAACCTAAAAACGAATTACATACATTTAAACATTCATGAGCATACCATCATACGTTTAAGATTTCCGTCCCATTCAAGATCTACAAGACCTCCACGCTGAGCTATCAGTCTCTTCACACGACGAGCAAAGTCAATCTAAAACATTGAGGTTGAAAACACATGCACTCAACGATTGCACTCACCGGATCTTCTCCCTCTTCGCGTGTCATTGGCGGTAGATAGTATACTTCGCACATCAAAGCCCAAGAAGTCATCATTGAGACTAAGTGCATAAAATAACTTTCTTGACTGCTGTTCCAAAACGCGTCGCCCAAACGGTTGTCGTATTTCATAGCTATTGGATAAACCGTATCTGAGATCTTAGATCGGCAATTAGAAAGATGATTTTCTTTTAGATTCATACCTCAAAAGACCCCTTTTTGAACATCATTACTGAAACAGAACAAAATGTCTTCACCATTGAACCTTCAACTAACCGGACGTGTTATTGATGCATGTACCTTCCGGAAAGATCAAAACGGGTAACTTGGTTGGATCATTCACGTGCTCTTGAAGTTTTTTGCGTACCAAGGTTCGATCTTTTGTTTCCGTTCTTTCGAACCAAATGTGATGAGCACAACGAGAAACCGCTTTTTGGATGAAACCAAGAAATCCTCCTTGTCGCTGTCCGATCATCGCATAACAATTATCACACGAAAGAACCATCACATCAATTGGACTCGTGTGATTGGCGACCTTAACGTCAATTTCATTCGAATAGGAAAACGATAGAACGTACCACTATTCCTGATTTAGGTCGATTCTCGCTTAAATTCAATCAGTTCTTTAAAACAATCATCGTTTCGAACTCACGTATTGTGGAATTTGATAATCGATGAGAATGCACGTGAAAGAATGCGAAAAAAGCAGAGCATGGCATGTTGGTTTGCAATGATTCGATATCTGAAAGTAAAAGATGAGAAGCGAAACGAATTGTCTGTATACTCTTCGTTTGGAATCGAGCCGATCAGAAGTGAGATTCCAATTAACATGAACAGCGCAATTAGAAACAAGAAGAATCGAACCGGCAACAGAACTGTGTAACGAAAAATAACTCCAAGCAGCCAGACGGTATCTAACTTCCAACTGAAAACAATAACAATGCTTATAATGTAAACTTACTTTGATGGGACAAATTTTCTTGATCGCGTCAATAGATTCCAGTTTCCTAATGTGGCGGCTTGGAATCGTTCCGTTACTTTGTCTTCGATGATTGCCTCAACTCCTGCACTTAAGAACTCCAACGTATATTCTACGATTTCTCGAACAATCACACGATTCGACGGTCTGTTAAGATCGGGACGATTTGGTCTCAACAGCTCTTTAATGTCGGGTTTGTAGTCCGGATCGTGGAGTTTTGCGTTGATCAATTCGCTCCAATAGTGGTCGATAAGTGCTGAAAATGCGATCATTGCAATCTTAAAAAGAGTAAATTTACGTCGATCGTCATTAAGTAGTCGTCTTTTCTGGCTTCCTCGTCGTTTCAGTCGTTCGGTTTTCTCCTCTTCATATTCGGCACCTCCAGACCCAATGTTCGGTATTTCTTCACCAAGCAGCGAGGGATCAAAAGTTGCACGAATTTCAGATGCCCACTAAAATCAATTGTAGCAATCATACAAAAAGAGTAAACATACCTCAAAAACGACGAGAAGAACTTTGGCAAAAAAGTTTCGAAGTCCGAGAGATTTGCCGGTGATGGAAAGCAGAATCGAGCATATGGTTATTATGCTCATCAAGAAGAACCATAACATCCCGTCCTCTAAACAGCCGCATGTAGAAAAACATTTGTGTGAAAATCACGCCAGAACATCAATTAGCGCGAACCGAATGCCGACCTTCTTACTCGATCGCTTTTTATCGTTTCGTTGGACGACCAGCAAAGAACGAGCGAAATGATCGAAGAAAGGCACTCGTTGATTTTTACACCTCCGTGCATTCACCACGAAGAAGAAATTGATGCGAAAACGAATAACCGCGAATGTGTGCAAAATGCAAGAAACTTTCCCGTCGCTATCGCTCTGATGCCACGGGTGATTCTTTTGACTCAACAGTCAATCGGACCATTTCTTCGCAGTGACCACAAAGCGGCGTCAATCATCGAAAGTACTTTGCGGTTTATTCGACCTTTTGAAAACTTTTGCTTTTTATACTTCGGTAATCTGAACAACAATATGCAACGATTTGATTGAAATTGATTTCCACCTAAACGATGGTCAAACAAAAAAACTTATCGTCGTTTATCTTCAGCGTATTCGCTCGATGTTCTCGTCGACTTTGTGAAGTTAAAAATCTAACACGACAACAGTAACGAAGCCAATGAACAGTTGTAACGGAACTCGAATTTCGAGAAACCGATCATATCCACTTACATGCTCATGATGCTAATCGAACCCATATTTGGACATCAATTGACATTTCGAAGAGAAAGTTCAGAAGACACTTTTTGAAATACCATTTCTGTTACCTCAAAACTCCAATTGGAGTAAAACAGAAGAAATCATAAGAATATACAGCCCATATTCACCACTACCTTACAGATTACTCGACAAAACGCAGTCATCTCAACAGTTGACAAAGTGTCAAGTCGTGGTTGTCATCGATGTTCACTTGCTTACTAGTGAATTTAACACGTCTAGTTGGACTTCAGACCACCAAAGAATCAAGTCAGATGTGCGAATACTATCGTAGCGACATATAGATCCTTATATAAACTATTACGAAAATCTTGGTGGAACTTGAGTGTGCAGATTTGAGTGCTCTCTAACGGGTCCATTCGTTGAATCGTCGACTTATTTGGCCACCAAGAAAATGAGCTGGTCGTTTAGTCTGCCTTCGTGCATTGGACCTAAGTATAGAAAAAGGATCTTAGAACCTCCAATGCATCTTGATTGGTCTTACCCATTAACCAAAGAAATCAGGTTGTTTCAACACGATGGCGCTCTGGAAGATGATGAGAAATTTTTGGCTGCTAAAGTTAATTGACGAAATTCGACAAGCACGTTTGGAAAGCATTCTATCCATCTCCAGACTACGATCCAACGATTATCTGCGATCGTGCTCACTCTGTATCCAACAGTAACGTTTACTTCCCATCAAAGCGACAGCGATCACAATGGAGGATATTGTCGTTTGGAAGTAAGCAAACTTTGCGTTACACGAGTTGGCGCAACATTCACCTAACGGCTTCAACGGCATTGATTTGAATGGCGATGTGATTAGGTAAAAGTTTGTCCTAATGTTCGAAAGACTAGACGACACCATTTTAGTGGACTTAACGAATCTACGACTGAGATCAAGCGATACAACGTTCGAACAAGACAATTTTTGGATTCTTTTAAAGTACACGGTCTTCCACCAACCAGTCACTGTCTTTGGAAAACAACGATTCCATCACGTAAGTTCAGCTTTAGTTGAAACGACTACTTTCATTATTAGGATCTACGACAGGAACTCGTAACTGCTGGCGCTTGGGCTAATGATCGAGCGTTTGTTTGGTCAGAAGAAGGAAATATACGATCCGAAATCTCTACCATCTACTGCGTTCATCTGCATAGCGGTGTTGCGACTGCAACGAGCTACCGTTTCAACGATTTGATTCGACGTCTTTGCATTCACCAAGTGGATCTCATCTCCACGTTCGAAATGAGAAGATCATAGAGCGACCACGCATAGGAAATAAAGATCAAGTCAAAGATGCGTATATGCCTCCTCTGCTCATTTGTCGTTGTTTTCGTATTCCGCTAAATACCCTGAATCGTTGTTCTTTCTTGCTGCTGCAGCTCTGCAAAGACCAATACCGCAACGTTTAATCAAGTTTATAACTCGTCACAGAGAACCAATTCCCATGCAATGTACAATGAGCGTAATAAAGAATGGTTTTTTCGACATTCACGTCATACGTGCATTGGTGCTACTGCAAATGATGTCGTACGCAGGAACAAAACTGGAGGTCGATTTTCCAGATTAAAGCTTGCCATCCTTCATTCTCGATGCTTGATGAGCACCCAGTAGAACATGACATTCTCCAGGAAGCTTTGAGGATTCATCTTGCAAAAAAGTGGTCCACCGCTATCACCTTTAAACTACATTATATCCGTTCGCGCTAAGAAAGAAACCTGCAAAGTTGTTGCTGTTTCCGTTTTTGTACTTGTTGAACAGCGGCAGCGTACAAGTTATCACCGGAGCCAACAGACTCAGCGAGTTTCATGTGTAGCCGTCGCATTCGACCCCTCGTTATCATTAGGACTTTCTAAAGATAAATGCAAATAATACACGAAGGAAAATCGAGTCGATCGAATACTCATTACTCGCTTCAATTATTTTTGCGCAAACATCAGGAACAGGTAAAACGCATTCGTTTCCATAGTACAGTTTATAAAGTGTTTATATATGCTGTACGGAATGATATAATATCGAATTCGTTCAAATTAGCGGGAATAAGACGCAAACAGGCGGAGATTACAGCGCAGAGTAGAGTGAACAAACGACCATAACCACCGCTTTTGAGGTTCGGAACGTCCTTGCTGACTTTCAACGTGCCAACCATTTCGCCAATTGGAACCATTTTAATGCCTAGTGGATTAATTGACGCGATGCCTTCGATCAATCGCGCTACGCGAGCCTTCAGTCGTGCGCGACAAACGCAAAGATATCGTTTATGTTGAGTAGAAGGTCCAACAAGCGGATGTTCGTCAAAATGCCTTTTACCTATCGGTCTCTTCTCTAATTATCGCCTTATTATTGAGAGAGGAAGGTGTACAATCTGCTCAATTCGTTTTTTCTAATAAGGGTATTGCTGAGTTTCTCTGGGGAATCTTCTACTGTTAGTTCGTGCGTAGAACTTACAACTTGCTTTTCTTGTTGTTCTAATCGTGCGAACTAACAACACGACAAATTCTGATTAGCTTGTTAACTCTCGTCGTTGTCTTAATCTTTTGCCTGATGATCCCAAACTTATTTTGCTCACGTGTTGCAATAACAAGCATTTTGTAGTACGCGTAGTGATTGGATTTCTTCGCACTGTTTCCGCACTTTTCCGATATTCATTTGACTGCTTGTAATGACTTCACGTTGTGCCTTCTTTCCATCTGCTTAGTTGGCATCAAGCATAAGGTTCGTTTTTAGACTTTGTTTTACTGCACATTGATTGTTCTCACAAACCTACACACTCGTTATGCTGTTCACAGAATTGTTTTCTCAATAAACAACATCTGATAATAGTTGTCTTCAAAAGTGGAAGAGTTTGAGTTCGCTAGAATTGAAGTTGAATGCTCCTCCTGCTTATAGTCTCATCTGTAATTTGGACTACTTGTTAATGAGCATGTGATAGTAAGAATAGAAGCCTTGCGAGCTGAAGTTGGTCAGGAACAGAATCGATGTCTTGATTGCTAGCACTTGAGAGTTGAGATCAAAAGCATCACAACGAAAATCGAAAGCAGTTGTTGAAAATCCATATCCGAAGATTGCGTTTTGTTGTCTTAGCGTCTTTTCGAAAGCCCTTGCTGACGGATGTGCAAGTGCGAAGCAACTTGCTAGCATGTCTTCAAAAAAAAGATGTTAATAAGTCGATCGTTTGCATATGAGAAATTTTGGATCTTTTGTTCTAGTTCCCCTCTTCTTGACCTTGTGCTGGTCGCATGAGGGAGGAGAGCAACAGCAAAGGCTGAATTTTCTTAATCCGGGGACTATAACAAAAGATCCCTGATTTACGACTCTTTTTCGGTGGTACTGTTCGCGTCGAATGGTCTTCGGCTATCTGGCGCTCGATTGAGCAAAATGGTTTGCGGCGAAATGTCCTGCTGGGGTCATTTGCTGTTACCGCCTCTCCGCCATGCGATCAGCAAAAGGTCAAGAAGAGGTGAACCAGAACAAAAGACACTCCTGCATCGTTAGTGTCCGAATTTGCAATTGTGAAGCAACTTGCTAGCGTGTCTTCAAAAATGGATTTTGATGAGAACGTTAGTCAATCGTTTGCACATGAGAAATTTTGTTTCTTAGGTCGGAAATGAACCGTTGGATGAATCCGATGTCCAAGCTGGAGAGCCAAGTGCGTCTAAACGTCGTCGATTGAACGAAGATGGATCTCATGAAAACTATGTGAATGCAAAGGTAAGAAGCTTCACAAGTTCTATTTTTGTTCCCGTCCAACATCTCACTGTCGAAAACTGGTTCGACAAGTTTGAGTCGAATTCAAGGGACAACTGGGTATGGGATTTGTCATTCGGGGGCGAAGAAAAACTAAATCGGACAAACAACGCTGATACCTCGGTTTTTGGGTGTTCAGTTTGCCTTTCCTTCCCTGTGATCGGACGACCGGTCGTGATTTTACCGACTTTTTGTCGTCTCCAACCTCACAGATTTGATCTCTGACTGTTGAGCGTTTACCGAACACGTTGGGCGCCGTGTGTGAGATGTAGGGAATATCAGTGGACGGACTGTGTAACTTTTCCTCTCCGTCAATAGCAAACCCAGTTTTCCGTGAACAAATGAAGGGCGAGCATTGTAGTCTTTCTTCATCCACTTAATGGTGGAGAAGGTCTTGGCCGCTTGTTCAGCACGTGCGAGTTTTCACACGACGATTTGACCTTTCCACTAGACTTTGCATGGCTGTCTAGAACGTTGCTTGTGTTTCAAAGTTCGATTTCAGAGCACAGCAGCAGAAACCGATCATTTCATATTCAAACGCAAAATAGAATATCGCCAATTCTTAAAATGGACTGCGCCTTATTCCTTCGATGGACGGTTTTTTTTCAATCACGACAAACAGTGTCGCGACCGTGCGAGATATAGGCGCCGCCCCCGAAGGCGGAGCTGATGATCAATCGAATAATTGATCCTCGGTTTCGCAACAGATTTCGCAATCCTATTGCGAAATCATCGGGTATAAAAGGGCGCCAGAACAACCAAAAGATTCAATTGCTCAACCGGAGCAATTCCACTCCCAATCCCTCCGTTGTCCTCTCGTCTGCTAAATAAACCATTCATTTCCACGAAACAGTCCCGACAGTGGAAAATCTGGTGACCACAGAGTGACATCCCTTTCCCACACACCAGAGAACCCCAACGAGTCCAGAAAATGGAAACTCCCGAAGCACGAATCCTACGCCGGATTGGCATCGAGAAACGCCGGCTAGCGACCATGTTACAGGCCTACGACCTGAACAAGGAGACCTTCAGTATTCCTGACCCTAATCAACTCGAACCAGAGTTGTTGTACGATGCCACTGAGGCGATGGCCTTGACCTTCGAACGACTCCGGACGATCATTCAGACTATACAATCACTGCAAAAAGAATGGAATGAACTTCTGGAGACAGTAGACGATGTGCGAAGAGGACAATTGGAAGACATGTACGAACGGTACTTTGAACAACACGGGAAATTGGAACCCGTTATCACAAATGGAGAATCGGCAGTCAACCACTTGATGACCATTCGAGAACCTTTCCGGCAGGCTGCGAGTAAAAAACTCGGAATGCACGACCGCGAATCCAATTTCGACTCAAAAAGTGCGGGAACACTACATGGAATGAGTGATGACCTCATATTCCCGCAGCTAAATACCCCGGAACCGGGAGTAAGAACAGCAGTAGACCCCGCAAGAGATGAAGGACCCAATACCCGTCTTGGTCAACCTCTACCAGCCGAGTACACGGCCCGAAGCCATTATCCTAATCCGTCAATACAACCCACGTATCCAATTCCGGCTCATCTTCAGAATGGGTTAATTTATCCTCCAGAATGCACGGCACGCAGTATGCCGGCACCACAATCGCGATACGTTCCTAACCAAGAGACGCAAAATGAAGGACCAAGTCACGCCTTCAAACCAAGTTTATATGTCCCGACACGACCTCCAGCGATGACAGCTCCGCATCCCATGATCATGATGTCTAACCATTGGTGGCTTCCGAAAGTCGCTATTCCACATTACGAAGGAAATCTGGGCAAATGGCCCGAGTTTTGGGACATCTTCAACGCTATGGTCCACAACACAGATTTGGATCCAAGCATCAAGCTCTTTTATCTACGAAGTCATTTGAAAGGCGATGCGCTTCGTTCTATTGCGATGATCGGCAGTTCTCAAGACGACTATCCTATTGCACTTAAAACTTTGTTCGAACTATACGGAAATAGCGAACAAGTTAGACACCGACTGAGAGCTGATTTGCTTCATTTTGTGATCCATGAATCGACACCACGAGGTTTATACAGAGCGTGGGCACATATTCACCAAATCTACTCCCGTCTTATTGCACTCGGAGATCCCACTGATTCAACCTTCTTAGGACAAGTAATTGAGAGTAAATTTCCGCGGTATGTTCTTCACCGCGTTTACCGCCTGGATGGTATAGCGCCGACTGGAATGGAGATGTTGGTTGCCATTGGAGAAATTCTACGACGCGAAGCTCAAGTCGAACAGAAGATACAGGACAATCAAGGGCCACAACGAACCAGACAAAACAACCGGCCAGTCAAAGAGACCGGTAACCGACAAGAACATCTTAACAAGTACAATCCGGCTCATCCATTTACCTTTCCGACGATAACAACCAGTGCACATAAATGTGCAATGTGCGAGGCCCAACATTTGACTTATCAATGTCCCACCTACGAAAAACCCGAGGATCGTCGTAAACAAGTACGACAAATGAAATTGTGTTTTAACTGTCTCAAAAGCGGTCACATAGTCCAAGACTGCTCGTCCGAACGTCGATGTCGACTTTGCAATGGCAAACACCACTCCACTATTTGTTGGCGAGCAGAAGCAGGAAGCCCTCCTCGCGCACCCAAACCAAAAAAGAAAGTTACTTTCGCTTCATCAAAGAACTTTAAATTGAAAGCAGGGCCAACGACACATCAAGAACCCAACCCCGCCACAAACGTGACACAACCGTCGACAAACTTGGCAGTTCATGTCAATGGGAGGGACTCACAACGACCACTTGATCTTGATCATCGGAAATCCGATGGTAACTCCTGCAAAAGGACTATTGATTCTACAACACTCCTCATGACAACCACAGTACTCGCTAATAACCCTTCTGGGAACGGCCACACGACCGAAGCTATTGTGTTCGCAGACAGTGGCAGTACACAAACTTATATAACTGATAGCCTCGCCGCTCGACTTAACCTCAAACCAAAAGACACTCGACGATTGAGTGTTAATACATTCGGGGGGCAGCTCCTTACCCGATCAGCGAACGTGTACGAGTTAACTTTACGTCAAAACAAACCGATCAAACAAAAACCTCGCTTAATCCGGGCGATAGCAGTTCCACAGCTCACAACAAGACTACCAGCTGCTCAACTCGACTGCACATCAAACGAACATCTTAGCATCGACCATGTTCGACCCGATATCCTCTTAGGAATGGACTACGAATCTTATGTAGTCAAAGAACAAGAAGCCACACTACCCTCGGGCTTTAAAATTTCCCATACACCGTTAGGCACGTTCATTTATGGGAAAGGGAAAATCGTAGCTGACAGCCTCAGTCATGACACGATCTTCCATGTCTATTCTTTAGTACCTACATACGAAACAGAAGACGACGTTTCCCATGCGATCAACAAAATGTGGGCACTCGACTTACTGGGTATCGGAGAGGACCCACAAGCGGACGACGACGAAATGGCCATGAGAGCCTTCAACCGATCGATAACCCAAAAGGAAGATGGACGTTATATTTGTGGATGGCCATGGAAAAGGGATCAGGTGGACATACCGACAAACTTCGGTAAATGTCTCGGACGTCTTCGTTCTACGTTACGCAAACTTAAAGAAGATACGGATCTCCTACAACGCTATGACAATACATTTAAAGAACAACTCGACATGGGAATAATCGAAGTCATAGAACAGGGACACCAAGACGGCCCGATACATTATCTCGCTCACCAACCAGTGATAACGCCACAAAAAACGACTACGAAGTTACGCATAGTTTATGACGCATCCATGAAAACGTCCAAGGGCAAATCATTGAATGACCTACTTTATCGCGGTCCCGTCATTCTTCCAGCATTACTCGGCATGATATTACGGTTTCGCCTGACTGCAATTCCGCTATTGGCAGATGTGGAAAAGGCATTTCTACAGATGGAACTCAAGCTGAGCGACAGGGACGTCACAAGACTAATTTGGGTCCGCGACGTCAATCAACCAGCTGATGGTGACAACATCATTATCTACAGATTTGCACGAGTTCCGTTTGGGGTCACGTCGAGCCCATTTCTTCTGGCAGCAACGATCAATTACCACTTAGCGAACTATCCTCATCCTTTAGCCCAACAAATGCTACGGAATACGTATGTCGACAACATCATGATAGAAAACGAAACACAAGAGGCAGCTTGGGATGCTTACACAACCTCACGCCATATCTTCAAACAAGCCCACATGAACCTGCGCGAATTCCAAACACACGACCCAGTTATCAAAAAGAAGTTATCGGAAGTCGGCATGGAGGTTCCCACACACGTTAAAATGCTCGGTGTTACTTGGAATACTGTCTATGACATGCTTCGAATATCAGTGCCATCCAAGGCAACCCACGACGGCGCTCGTACCAAACGTGACATCTCGAAACGAGTAGCAGCCGGCTACGATCCAATAGGTCTTATGTGGCCACAAACTATACGTTCCAAACTGTTTCTTCAACAGTTGTGGCGCGAGGGCGCCAATTGGGACACCCCACTGGACGGAAAACACCAAGAAATGTGGGAAAACATTTCGCAACAGTTACGAAACTCAGAAACCTTAAACATTCCCAGACACCTGAACGTGCGACTACATCAGCAAGTACAGCTACACGTATTTTCGGACGCCTCACCGGAAGCATATAGTGCCGTCGCCTATCTACGTTCAAACGGAGAAAACCCGACGACACAATTTCTAATGGGAAAGGCAAGAGTCGCACCAATTAACCGACCAACGATACCGCGACTGGAATTGTTAGGAGTCACCATTGCGGCGGCCATGGCAAAAACACTTCATCAAGAGCTAAATGCATTAACGTTCACATCCACGACACTTTGGATTGACTCTCGTATTGTCTTGACATGGTTACACACCCATAAAATGCTTCCGACGTTTGTGAAAAACCGGGTGACAAAAATTTGGCAGAATGTACCTCAAGCACAGATCAAATACGTTCCGACATCGGATAATCCTGCTGACGCAGCCACCCGTCCCAAAGACGATATCACCAAAGAACAAACGCAATGGCTTCAAGGACCAGAATGGCTAAAGAAACAAGAAACCTTCTGGCCGAGTCAACCTATAATTCGATACGATGCACAACCGACGGATGATGTCGAAGAAGTCACAATGACAACAACAGGAAAGAAGGCAGTACGATCTTCGCCAATCACCTTCACCCACTTTAGCAAGTGGACAAAGTTGATCGGAACCATAATCATAGTTCTGAAATTTCTAACAAGGAAACTATTCGGCAAAAGCAAGACACAGAACGAAAAGATCAAGTATGTGGTGAAGACGTCAATAACAACTGATAAGACTAGCGAACAATTCCAACTGGCAGAACAACTTGTCTTCTATTGGATTCAAAGTGAACAACCCCCAACGAAAGATCATATGAAGCAACTTTATCTCCAACAAGACGACACGACGAAGCTCTATCATTGTAATACGCGACTTACTCAATCGGAACTTCGTACTGAAACCAAACGGCCAATCTACCTACCGCCCAAACATTGTGGAACGAAGTTGTACGTGCTACACATACATGAGCTAATGCATCACGCAAGCCCAATGACTACACTGATGTTCCTAAGACAGAGAGTTTGGATTCCCCAAGGACGAACCGTTGTCAAAAGGACTATTCACGAGAAGTGCCAACGATGTAGGAATCCCACTCACTTTCAGTTACCTCCCTTTCCCGACCTACCAACCCAACGAATCACGGTTAAGCCACCCTTCTTCAACACCGGGATCGACTACTTCGGTCCGGTTCAAACTCGTATCACAGCGGATACACAGCCTAAAGCATGGATAGCTCTTTTTACATGTTTCACCACCAGAGCAGTCCATCTCGAACCCGTCGGCGATCTATCAACAATATCGTTTCTTCGAGCCTTTCGGCGATTTGTCGCTCGTAGAGGAACTCCTAACACAATCTGGAGCGACAACGCTACGACCTTCGTATCCGCCAGCAAAGTACTAAAACATTGGCACGCTGACGAGGATACCCAACATTATTTGTCCTCGAAACAAATAAGGTGGAAATTCATCACCGAGGCATCCCCCTGGGAAGGAGGGTTATGGGAACGCATGGTTGGACTATGCAAAACGGCGGCAAAACAGGCGATTGGACGAAAAATACTGCCGTTCACCGAACTATTAACGGTCTTAACCGAGATTGAGGCCGTCGTAAACAGCCGTCCTCTAACCTACGTGCCGACCGATGAGAATCTACAAGTCATCAGGCCAATCGATGCGATTTCGCCAGGCACGACAATTGGAGTACCACAATGGGATAATGAGGGAAACGACGATTCTACCTTTCGTCCACGCCGAGATCCCCACCAGCAAATCATAAGTCTATGGACCAAACAACAGGCAACACTCAATAAATTTTGGGACGTTTGGATAAATGACTATCTAACGAGTCTCCGTGAAAGATTTCAACAAGCCCATCGACAACCAGCGCCAAGCCTCAACAGAACACCAGAAATTGGAGAAGTCGTCTTAATACACGACGAAACATCAACTACGAGAGGCACATGGAAGCTAGCAAGAATTACGGAAATCATAACTCCCAGGAAAATTCGTTTGCAAATGGCAAGCAGGGGGAACCGGGGTCCCACATTTTTGGTTAGATCTCCTAAAGCCATCTACCCCCTGGAATTACAGTACAAACAATCCCACGAAGACGCTGAAATAACGCCCGTCACATGTCACTCACGACACCGAATCATCGGCAATAACACGATCACCATGACCCTGGCCCTTCTATGCTACATTCCAACAATCGCAGCTCCCACGTCGCCATCGACAACAGAAACCCAAAGGCCGGAGAGCCTCTGCTCAGCAGATGATTGCAATCCGGTGAAACTTCAATGTTGCACCTATGCACAACAGATGGGAATGCTCATTTTCAGTCTACTCTTCTTAGCGCTAATCCCCATGATTATCCTCCTCCTACGATTTCTGATTTTGATTCTCCAAATTCTTTTGAGAATCACGAAAGGCGGGTGGCAGCTAATAATGAGAAGACCAGCGCGACAAAATCGTCGACTACCAGTGGCTCGAATCAGACGACTGAGAGAAATCTTGCGAACAATGACCATTATCACATTCATTGCTATAATTATTCGTATAGCCACCGGATGCTCGGACCCTACAATTCTCATGACGACACACGAGAACTGCGAGACGGACGTGAACACAGGAGAAACCACTTGTATGATCAACAGCGCAAGCTCCTTAACCATGAAACCGGTTGGCGAAACAGCTTGCCTAATGATAAGAACGGAAGCAGGCCCTCTAGGACAACTAGAAATCCAGACAAACGCGATCATCTATCAATGCAATAACGAACAATGGTATTACACACGAGATTATAATATTGCAGTAGAATCGCGACATCGATGTCGTCAAGCCGAGGGCTCCCAATGCTTCGACGGCTTCTGTGAAAATGTTTATGGGAGCACCGACCTGAAAGATTTGTCCAGAAATGCTCGATCAGCATATGGTTACTCATTCTGTAAACGATCTTGTGGTTGTGTTACTTGCAGAGGATGTTTTCTCTGCGAACCTTCTTGTCTATTCTGGAGAGCGTATCTTCAATTCGAGAACAATCTAATCTACTCAGTGTCATCTTGTCCTGCGTGGACAACAAAAGTAGAAGCTGACGTTCGATGGGTCCCACATGGCGAAGAGAGTCGCAGAGAAGTACGGGTCTTATTAGAACCCGGACACAAAGTCAAAGTTCTTAACGCGACAATTACGCTGCAATCAACCAACGTTCCCCCTTTACCTATTCTCTCCAGCCAATTCATCACTGACGGATCTCACATTTGGTTAACTACCACCTCAGCACCGAATCAACCAACGAGCGGAACAATCGGCACTCTCCAATGTCCCACCCCACAACACGCTATTCTAGGAACATGCCAATTCCCGATGGAAATTTGTATCTGCACCTCTGGCATGTTTAGCGCTCAATGTACATGCGGAATCGTAAATCCGTCCTCAACTCCTATGGCG
Source organism: Aphelenchoides besseyi (assembly GCA_024699855.1). NCBI lineage: Eukaryota > Metazoa > Nematoda > Chromadorea > Rhabditida > Aphelenchoididae > Aphelenchoides > Aphelenchoides besseyi. The sequence goes on from JAMPIQ010000002.1 coordinate 14,371,091, forward strand.
TTATTACCCCTCACGGCAGGACCAATAACAATCAAAGGAAAACATGATCCATTCGAAATAACAGCTGAAGCACATCAACACGCTAATCTACAACTTCAGGTCGACCTCCCCTACACTAATCTTTCGTCTCTTCACTACAAAACCGACTGCAACGTACGCCTTGACAAACAGGCGGACGGTTGTTATTCATGCACCGGCGGAGCCACCGGACAAATTCAGTGTGACTCAAAGAGCCCCACGCTTCTCGAAATTGATTGTGGAGAGCACAAACTCTCATTTGCCTGTTCTACACATCCACAAACGCATGTGATTATCTTCCACATTAATCAGCCCGAATTGGATCTTCTTTGCCGATATCAATGCTCGACAACTCATGGAGAATTTCGATTCACCGCCAACTTAAAAGCAGTCACCGTTAGCAACAAAAAATCAATCTTCCACGGGTCATCATACGCCATAGATGAATCAATCGCCGACTTCTCTTCCATCAGGGCAATGATTAAATGGCCGCTACCAGCATTCAACAGTATAGTCCAGTTCCTATTTAAAGGGCCTCTACTAACATTACTAATTCTTGTCGCAATGGTATTCAGCGCTATTCTTATGTACCGGAAGTTTATGTCACCAAGAAATAACGTCAATATCGTCATTCCTCAGTGGCCACTCACACCGACTGAATAACGACCTGTGGTTAACGTTCAGCGACAAAAACAACATTCGGCGTAATTTCGCAACTTTCAATGACCAATTGTGATCTCATGGAAAATCCAATCAAAAGGGCAAAAAACAATAGCTCATCCGCTGCCCCAAAGTCATCGTTATCTCAAAACATCACCAACATTTGCCTACAAACCACGCCTCCAGCTCACTAGAAATTTCTGATGATCAACAAGATTTCACAAAATTGACGAATTTATAAAAACATAATTCGAAAATCTGCCAAAGATAGAACGATGACTCAACTACGGAAACAAAACTCACATTATCCAAAGGGCTATAAAAGAAGCTCCACGTTAGGCAGAACTCATCTGTCCATTCAAACTACAACGACTACAGGATGCTAACGATCGAATCTCCTCCTCCAGATGTGCATCCGGGAAATCCACCCGAAATCTAGTCCAACAATCTTCTCGTTCCGTCGCCCAGACCCCCGGCTCCTGTCATCAATGAGAAACCCCTCCCATCGCCGCCTACTACCGTTGAGGACACGTCGAACGACGCACCTCCTTCCGTCTCCGACCTAACACTTTGTCAATCTTGCGGGACACGCCGCCGCTCGGTAGTGTTCCGAACCTGTGGGCACCTTTATTTCCGTGGACAGTGTTACAGACGACAACGAACACGCCAACGCCGTCTTTACAAGTTGTTCGGATTCATGTACAACCGGCGTCTGACCTGCGACTTATGTAGCACACCCGTCAAAAGGGTGACCCACGTCAATTACGAACTTCGACCAATCCGTCAATATTGATTCACCCTTTTCCTTATGCTGGAGTTAGCCAAATACATGTTTTGTATTTTCCTTAGATTAGTATTGTATAGTAATAGACTATGATCAGCTAACCCAAGTTAACAAAATGACCTTCAACCGTTGTTCAGTTCCTTCTTCATGTTCGATTGTATCCAGTCCCTTAATAAAAGGCTGCTCCATTCACATCTCTCGCGGTTGGGACATTCCGGGCGCCGGGAGTGTCGCGACCGTGCGAGATATAGGCGCCGCCCCCGAAGGCGGAGCTGATGATCAATCGAATGATTGATCCTCGGTTTCGCAACAGATTTCGCAATCCTATTGCGAAATCATCGGGTATAAAAGGGCGCCAGAACAACCAAAAGATTCAATTGCTCAACCGGAGCAATTCCACTCCCAATCCCTCCGTTGTCCTCTCGTCTGCTAAATAAACCATTCATTTCCACGAAACAGTCCCGACAAACAGTTTGTTGAAGTGGTCGATGTGCTATACAAGAAACAAGGGTAAGTTACAAATACTTTTTCCACTATAGTTTCTGTGATATTTAGAAAACTCAACTTAGATTTTTCGGCAGTAACGTTCGATGGAAAGCCGTTGAAAGAAGATTTTGATGTGCTGGACTACTGGGCATTTGATTTGGAAACATCACTGGTCGTCTTTAAAAGCGAAACTATGGGCTATTGTGGGGGAACTGGAGTCACGAACTTCGAACAGTCGACTGTTGTTATCGGACAGTCAATTAAGATATCAGGATTGCCACTTAACAGCAACATTCATGTTTTCCCAAAATCTTACCCAGCCAATTTGGAAGATGGAGTTGTTTTAAAGATTTGTGTGGTATATGGATCTTTTTACTTTGAGATTAAATTGGATGGTCAAAAGCAAATTCAAGCTACAAAAATATATTTCTTGTTTGATAAGCGAATTGCGACAATCGATGAAGAATTTGCGTACACGTTGGACGTGAAACGGACAAGTGACAAAGGCCACCCAAAAATATCATCAGTTGAGTTGCTCAAAATGTCATTTGGAACTGGCGAGTCGTCTAGATATCCAACGACCAATTGGGAGGCTATGAAATTGGATGTAAGATGCCTTGTTCTGTATATTTTCATTTGTATATTTATAGCATTTTTTTTCTTCTCATGGTCGTCGTTTTGGAAATCATATTATTTTTCCCGTTGTCTATCGATGGACAATCGAAGTTCAATTTATGTCGTTGAATTTGGACACATTGGAGTGGAAGAAAACTGGGATCAAGCTGGATGGTCATCTTCACGCTATGTTAACTGATGGAAGATGCAGCTTGATCATTTCCATGCAACGCTATGATTACCTTTACTATTACCACTTCGTAGTCAAGTAAGTTAGCCGGCTAGAACAATCTGAAGTTGCGTTTTCAGCAAACCATACTCGCTATCCACTTGTGCTTGGCATAAGTTGAAGAGCTTAATTGATTCACGACCAGACGCCTACGACTTCATTCTCAGCAAACTTCCGACGAATTTCAGACCACCGCGTCCTATTGAGCACTCTGTTCCACTTTATTCTGCACCATGAGACTCTTTTCTACTATACGTAAATAAATAAACTTGTTGTTATAAGTTGTGAAGATAAACCGCGAGTTTGAGATTCCAAAGAAATCGAACGTAACCTGGAAGCAAAACGATCATCTCACATGGAATCGAGACAATGGAGACCTACAAAATCTTCTAAATGAAACAACTTCTCAAAGTTAACTGACGAGAGTCATGATGTTTGTTTGTGTCGTATAGTTCGGTCGACATGAGAACTTCTTGTGTAAAGATGATCATTTACAGCTCATATTGGATTGTGGTTTGTTCTTGTTGTTACAAGCGAATCTTTCGCGCGGATTACAGTTCGACGTTCACGCCATCGAACACGAAAATAATCCATTGGCGTCTTTAGCTTCTGGAGCAGTTCTTCGACCCCCTTTCTATTCTAATATCTTCTTTTGTTGGATTCAAGGTTAAATCTTCAAAGTAGAGACCACAAGAATCGTCATTGACGAAACGGACGATGATTTCCAAGTTGCGAATACCATCTTTCGGGTGCAAATCCACGTGGACATTTGATTGTCATCGATAAATGTAGAGAGACTCGCATCCTGAAAACAGAATATCAGTTGATAAATAAGAGTTCATTCATAAACCTAGAAAGGGATGTCGAAGCGGTTGCTTTCTTTTGGATCTAGCAACGTAACAGAAACCGTAACTTTGTAACCGCCGTCAACAGACTCGAACTTGGGAACAGAATCGTCGGTAGAAGCAGTCACAGTGAAGGTTGTGAAGAATGGATTGCCATCATGAAACTGACCGTTGACAGTTTTGTTGTTCAATACGAAGTAAAGATGTTTGTGCGTCCGCCAATGATCAACGTAATACTAAGACAGCAAAGTCAATGGTATAAGTGGTACAATTACTCTTGAGGATTGACTGGGTGTTCGCGAGCATTCAGTTTCATTTCCGACCGGTTAATTTTGACGTAGAATGTGATCGGGTGCTACACCACCACTTTCTCCACTGTACTTGCTGAAGAGAACAGAGTAACGAGTGCAATTAGCGATTCGTTGGAACAATTGGTTCACTTTACTGATTGATTAGTTTGTTAAGATGCGTTCTTTCAGTTGCAATTCAGTTTTTAAGTGGAGAATCAAAACTATTGATTCTGGAGCGTTGTCTGATCGATGTCTTCCACTTTTATCCAATATAATTGTAACAGCAATGCTTTCTATTTCAAACTGCAAGCTCATGCTATTGAACAGGTTTATTATTTCTACAAATTAGTAACGAAGATCACACTCATTTAACAGTGCTACGCAGTTTCGTCGATCTCTGACAACGATGATTTTGTTGCAAACATTGTTGATTGCTGGCTTTAGGATTTGCGGACAATCTTCGGGATTGCAAATTCCACTCAAGCAGTGCATTCCATAATCACATTGCAAATTTCGACAATCTAAAATCGACGTTTAAGCTCCGGTCAAAAATTTCGTGTTTCACGCTCATTAACTCACTGTCTTCTTTCATCACATGAATACACTCTTTGGCTGCCACACAAGTTGTATTCAATGCACTGACTTGAACGTAACCGTCTTTACATGAACATGTCGGAATGCAATCGTGATGGCTGCTCTTGCACTTCGGCTGAACTTCCGTACAAGTAGAGACACAAGAGGATCCGCATTTCTCGAACTGACTATTCTTAGGACAACGCACATCATCCGACTCAAAATCATCGGCGTGATAAAGTGAATGTATAGGATCTGACGATTCGATTGCAAATGCGGATCTTACTGGCAACGGTCGACAGACACCATCGGGCGGTGTGCATTGGAAACCGATGGGACAATGAATATTTCGACAAACACCATCGAAATCGTAGCCATTGAATTTACGAATACATTTGCCTAAAAAAGAAGTCTCCAAAATGTTGTGCTGACAAAAGAACCTTCGAAACAAGTCAAATCCGGTGGACACTCAACTCCCTCGCATTCGTCGATTGCTAACTGCACATGTTGAGGTCGAACACGAGTACAAACTCCACTGGTCCCATCACACGCGTAATTATTCGGACATTTAACAAACTCGCACTTATTCCAATCACTTGCGAACAGTTGGAATCCATCAGGAATTCGGAACTTTTGACAACTTCCCGTTTTGTAGTCACAACTGAATCCCGTTCCACACGCTTCTTCCGGACATTTAGCAGCAACCGGAACGGACATCTAAACACAACAATAAGCGACAGCGTTCTCTCATCACAAAGTTTCAAGCTCTTGAATTTGAGATCGATGGTGAAATTAAATGCCTGTTTTTCCGTCGAACTGACCACTTACCGCTAGCAAACTAATCAGAACAAACAACTTGATTTCGAAAAGAATTCTGAACTTCATGAGGATAAATAACGAAAACTGAAGTGAATGAACACTCACGGAAGATCGCTGTTTTTGCACGAAGATTTGCGGTTTTGATTGCGCAAGATTTTTGACACGATTTCACGATTCACCACGAGGTCATTCGATTGACGGCCACAATGTGGATTGAATGGAAAGTTTGCAACTTCCCGACCAGTTGAACAAATATGTGCATCTTACTGTTCACTGCGTGAGGTTTACAAGCGAATAAGCAGAAGACCAATTTAGACTTGTAAATTGGGCTTCAGTACCAATCTGACACTCTATCGGCGTGTGCTCTCTAGTTATGTTCTTCGTATCTTCTCGAAAAAGTTGTAAAACACATTTTCGTCTTCAGAGTAACTTTATGAAACAGTTGAATTTGTCAAATCCTCGGTCATTTTTTGAACATCAACGACTGACTTTAATCAAAAGTTTAATCCAAGAAAAATGAACGATCGAGATCAATGTGCTATGATCTAAATAACATCTTTTTGTTTGACAAACACTTTTGAATAAGTTCGCTTTATGACAACAAAGTTAATACAACTCATATGTTCGACACCAAACTGAGCAGAGGAATTCGCTTTGTTACAAGCTCAAGAGCTTTAGGAAAGTGAGAATCGTGGATTGGCATCAGTCTTATTACGATGAGAGCGTAGAATCTGAATCGAAGGAAACAGCAGAAAATACCTGTATGTTCGGCAATAAGTAGAGACATGAGCGATAAAATTTCGAGTAGAATTTATGCACAATCGCATTATATACATGAGAGTCAAAAGAAAGAGAAGTGATCAAACAATACAATGAAGGTAATAACAAGAAATTGTTTGAAAACTTCGTAAAAGAAAGATACCCGTAGTGTGAGTTTGTACCAGTAAATAACTTAAAGTTTAAGTCCAAACGCAACGGTTGAGTGAGGAAAACGGAAATGGAATGTCAATGGATATTGTCTCATGAATTCAGCAGATTTCGTTCTTCGGATTCGTCTGTTGCTAAAACAATTATAAGGTTGTTTATTCGCTTCATACTCACCTGATCGCATTGTTCGCGGTGGACTTCGAGAGTTAAGAATGCGGTTTGGTATCGCATTGAATGCTCCATGAGATCGTGACGAATCGTCTCCATCGATTCCGTCCGTGTAATTTGGAACTGACAACTCATCGGTTACTGAATCGTAGGTCATTGGAGGTCGAACTTGTGCTAAAATCTTTCCCAATTCCAATTCTCCACTATTCGGCCCATGACCGTTCATCATCGGTGCTGGAGCAGGTACGGAGCGATCGGTGTTTCCGTTGCAATGAACGTGCGGATTTGTTCGCGGTGTCCGTCTGCCAGAGGTTACTCGACGCATCGAATTTGTGCTGCCATTCGATTGATGAATTTGACGGCCAGACGGATGCTGTTGAGCAAAAATCGGCGGTGGTGGAATTGGATTTGACGGAACCTGTGGTCCATAACCATTACTGGTGATTGTTGTCGAAGCGTAAGGTGATGGATCGTCTTCATATGTCATCAACGAATGCGGTGGTGGTAAAGTGTTCGGTAGAATGGCGTAGTGATATTGCGCTTCATCTCCACGATTTAATGTTGAATTGGACGACAAGTACGGACCACTATAATGAGGTCGCAATGCTGTGCCGTAGGCGTTGATCAAATTCTGTGCTGCTGCATTGGCGCAACAGGCGTGATGAGCTGAGGTCGTATGATAGTAATGTGGTGGTGTGCGTGGACTAGCGAGTTGAGGCATGTTGTGATGACCAGGAATATGATGAGCATGCGGTAACGTCGGTTGCATATGAAATGGCATCGATGTTTCCGGCCAATATTCTTCACGACTCGCCGCAACACTTCCATCGTTGATTTTGATGTTTGCAAAATCATCACTTGGCGGACAACTTCGACGTTCGCGTGGTGCTTTGGTTCGATTCCAACGTTTACATCCGAAAATAATCGCCAATGCGAATAGTAAAACCGCCAAAAGAGCACCACCGGCTGCTAACCAAAAGATTGGAGCCGCACCAACATGACGATGTTCACCGTACAATTTTTGATGTCGTTGTAAAGTGGCTTCGTCTACAATTCAGAACGATAAGTTTTTGTAACACAGAAAAGTACTTACTCATCGTAAAAAGCTCCGTACTAACGAAATCACTGCGACCAAAACCATTTAAAGCGGCAATATGCGCTTGATATGCGTTTCCCGGTCTCATGTTCTTCAACGTAATACTACGGGCATTTGCTTTGGTACGAATCGTGTTTTCATAGCTGGAACTGTTGTCAACAAATCGAATATCGAATCCTCTCAGGGTTCCATGAACATCATTTGCAGCTGGCGGCATGAACGCAATCATCACTGACGTCAAGTTTTCCATTCGCGCAAAAACCTGACGTGGTGGTCCCGGTTTGCCTTCGGGAGTTTGCAGTTCCATTGAATTGGAGGGTGTGAGATTCTTTTGGCCGCGATACGGAATCAAAAAGAAATCATAAACCGAAAACGGTTGAAGTCCGTCGATGATCGCCGAAGTTGATTTCGGAGTCGTCAAATTGATCATCGTGCGACCATCAGACAACGGCGGTCCTCGCCACGTAAGATAGAAGCCGTCATGATCAAGTCCCTCAATTTTGTTCCAATTGATGAGTGCCGAGTTGCCACCCATCGAATGAACAGAAATGATTTTGACCGTTTTGTTGAGCACCGGTTCAGTACGAGACTCAATGTGATCTAAACGAGAAGTTAAAGTTGTTTCAAGAAAAAACACTGACCGTTGACTACATATGCAATATTGGCGATAGGCGATGGTTCTCCGGCACCTCTCGCGTTGTTGGCTCGAACCATGAACCAATACATAGCTCCGGGTTTTGCATCCGTCATCAAATAACGAGTTGGAATGATTCGTTCGCCAATCGTGATCCAAGTCTATAAATTTAACACATCAAACTTTTTGAGAATTTGCATATTCATACTTACCGGTGGCTTTTCGCTCGGGCTCCAATAGCGAACTGTGTAGTGGCTAATTGGCGAGTCGCCGGTGTGCTCCGGTGGATTCCACTCGATTTCTAAGCCGCTGCCATCTTTCAGCGGTTTAATTCGTGGCTGACTCGGAGCACTAGGAAGAGCGGTTTTGTCCGGCATTCGGTCGAAAACAACTGACGGATTATTGTGTTCTGTAAATAGGATTTTGATTCGCATTTGCGGATATTATAATCGTACCTTCCACTTGCAATAACGCCGACCATTTGTCCAAACCGGCTGCCGTCTCGACTTGACAAATATACTCACCGGAGTCCGATTTCCTGCAAAATCAATTGTCAAGATGTTCAAGCAAAGATTGTTACCTTAAATCAGAAATCCGAAGTGTTCCCGAAGGTGCCTGATTGAAACGTGAGTTCTGTTCAATACGCTCGCCGTTTCGATACCAAGTCACGTTTACTTGGTTGTCAACATTTGCTTGACATGGAAGCATGGCAAGGTCTCGGACGGGTATGGTTTGCGCCGAAGGACCATAGATAATAAGCGGCGGTGGTGTAAATTCCGAAGCTAAAACAAAAACAATTAAGAGCTTGAAAACACTTTTTTGGAGTTTGTTTTCAGTTATAGTTTCTAATGGAACATACTTCCGTTTGAACACTCAGATGGGTTGTATAAACAACTTAGTGACAAGGTGGTTGTCAAATTGAGAAAAGCGCCGAGCACCATTTTTAGCTCTCAATTTGATTGGTGTAAGTTTAGAGATTGGAAACCCGAAGAAGATGAAATGGAACAGGAAAATCTGCTCTTGTCATTCGGAATGGTTATCGGCTTTTCCAGACGGCCGCGTTACATTCCTCGTTTTCTCTTCGATACGATTGGTTTTTCTCACAGTCGGCCGTGAATACGAAAAAAATTTGAATTGAATAGCCTATAGCAAATGCTCCTAAAAGTGATCAGTCGGTTTGGTCGAATATTCGCGCTGTCATCGAACATTTCCGCGTACTCACTGGCCGAGCTTAACCACCGACTATGAGACTCAAAAGGATTAAAAACAGTTGAAATGAACAGAGTTTAGGTTCAATCAGAAGAAGCTAAATGTAAAGATGAATTGCGCAACAGTCGAAATGTCAACTTAGATCGTTGAAAGCGGCCAAATGACGCGCAATAAATCGCCAAAAACCACTTGTCAATTTGATCTTCAAGTTAATTAAACCAATGACAACCCAATAAAAAAAAGTTCGCCCTAACAAAGTTGACGACAAGTACACGACTCAGAACGACTTGGACAGCAACATTGCCTATCAGTTATCCGCACTGACAGGCGGACGAGATTGTTCACCGCAACAGATTACATACTCCCGATTGACCGAATGGATTTGAGTGACGGTGGAAAAAGACTCGGCCGCGGCATCATAAACCAGTTAGTTTCGTGACAAGTTCTCTCGGCCATTACCCACAAATGTTAACGTTTTGTCCGCTTTGACTAATGAACGAATTGGCCTAATGGCGAAGTGCTAAATCACTTTTTGTCGGACATTCGTTTGTTTGAGGGCAACGAGAGGTCAACGTAAAGATTCAGATAACTACATAGCAATGTTCCCGAAAATAAAACAATTCGACTCAAAACAATCCAAGCGTTGAAGGAACTAAAACAAAGGATCTCCGTCCGTCGCTGCTGAGTGTAAATTGAGTTTGAATGGAAGTTTCAGTTTACCATTAAACCTCATTGTACGCTTCACACTCTCCAAATTCACGTTCAAACCGTTGGACAAACCGGAAATCCGACTCGAAAATGTCCATTGTCACAACAAAGTCGGACGAAGAAGCTCGGACACAATAATTCAATGATGTGTCTCAAAATTTAATAGACTCAATCGGAACAAAAACGTTTCGCCAACACGATTCAGATAGGTAGTTGAATGATAATCGGCTGTGAACTTGGAAACCAGAGACAACGAGCGTAACGACGATACAAAAAACGTGACCACGAGCAAATGTGTTCACTTCCATCGGTCGCCGTGGTCATTCAATGGCGATCGAATTGGACCAAACGGATACTTGAGTTTGGAATATTACGTACGCATCGATCGTGTACAAATTTTTGTCGATTGTTCGCAAACAGAAGCCGTGAGACTGCGCTGAAGGCGACGAGAAGTGGGCAGAACAACGGCAGTAGGTAATAAATTTGAGTGGAAGGACGATCGCTCCGTCGGGCCAAGTGGAATCGTGGACTTTGCGATTGATGTGAGAAAAAGCGATGACGTTCGATGGCCACGCGACTTTCAATACGCGATATGAACAGTCCGATTGAACACAAAAGTAACCGACGGTCTTACACTTCGATCAGTGGAAAACGATTTGCAAGTCAATTTGAAGGGGGACCGCGGTCACAACAATACACGCTGTGAAACAACGATTACGCACTAATTCCAACCCACTACTTCGCATAATCAATCCGAGAAAAAACATTTGAGCTAGTGGAAGGTCCACGGTGGTTCTCTGTCGCTAAGCTTCAAAACGAATCGTGAGTTTACATAACGCAATTCAACTACTCGTGGATGAAATCGAATCGTTTTTGGTTGTGCCGTCAAGAGCGGCAACTTCGACAAACATACACGAGGATCCTGAATCGCGTACGCTATTTAAGCGAATCAATTGGGCGTTTTGGTCGCTTATTTGTTTACCCACTTGGATCGATATTTCAACTTAACGAGCGCGTCAGATCAATGACAATAAAAGCGGCACGATCAAAACGAAGTCGATGAAGCGATTGAAAACATTTTCCGCAATCTGGCGCCCGGAACTCTGTGGTTTATAAAACAAAACGATTTCGAATACGAGGAAAATGGACACCCGAGACTTCAACGATTATCGCCTTTCTATTCGAAGGTCACTCGCCAGCGGTTGTCGGAGTCTGTCGCTCAATATCCGGCCCACCAACCGAGTCGAAGATTTTGGTAACGCGGAGATCAACAGCGCAATATCGAAATTCAAACCACGAACAAGCAGGTGTTCTATTGGGTTAATAAGCGTAGACTGACGATACAAGATATTTCGAATTCAAAACCCGCTGACGCATAGATGTGATGTAAACTCTTAACGGCAGCCATTTGACGACATCGACGAGCATTGAAAACATCGATCGCACCCCAACTCGTGTTTTTATGAGCCATCGGTCAAATTCTCTCGATGGCTGACAATGTAAACAGAATTTGCGAAAGTTCAAAATCACTTTGGTGAAGGAGAAGCCTCGTTATCTGGTGTTCAGATCAGTGGTCTGAAGTGACTCGAACTTGGCGGTAATCGTAAAAAAACAGTTGAATTAAAAGCGAATAAAACAGCGACACACTCAAAGAATTTACGATACGAAGACAAGATCTGCAAATTAGAGACTTCGATCTGAACATAAAATGCTGAAATTCGCCTTCGAATTTGAAGATGATCGTTGGAAAGCTTATGGACGCGAAAACAGAAAACGTCTCGACTAGCGAAAACAAACCGATCGTAATGAACTGAAAGGTGAGCGGATCTGCAAAGACGGTAAATCCGCCGAAAACCCAATAAAACGCGGACGGCGACCAATCACAGAGGTAATTTCGTCGAGGAAAACGCACTAAAACCGATGCAAAAAACGGCACCGGACATTGCGATTTTACGAGCTTGATCGGCACACTACGCAGTTGCCGTCACCTTCGTCGGCATCTCCCGTTGTGGCTTCGAAACTACCGGCATGGGAATAAAGAGATTAATTTCCGAGATCGACCATCGCTGTAAGGCCAAATACCGCAGATGTGCAATTGGCGCGCGAATATGCACATTGATAGTCTGCAATTAAGCGCTTCCGTGCTGCAAAGTTCGTGCCTTCAGATTGTTGGTCGATCAGATAAACGAACGTTACAAAACACTAACAGTTTTTCTGCATGAGTGTCATCTTGTAACCTTTGAGTTTGCTGCCAATGACCTCACGCATTCGAACTGTTCGATGGGAATGCGAATTGACGCGTTTCATAGACCCCATCTTGATCTTATTCACGGTCCAGTGAAAAGACACACAAATGAGAGTGCGAAAAGGCGTGAAAGAAGAGGTGAGAATTGGCGGATGACCGGCGGCTCCGTTTGCACGTTGCAATTCTTGCCGCCTTCAACTGTTCGTCGAGTTAATTGACGAGCGAGCTGTAAAAGGACGCGATTTGGAAGTGTGTTTATACTCGAAACTTCTCATGCCATTCATCACCAAAACATGGAGTCTGCAGTTGACAAAATCGAAGCTCGTTTTGGATAACAACAAAAACGGTTTGCTGAAGTAGTTTCGAAGATGTTTCAATCAAAAATTGCAACCGAAACTTAAACAAAGTTCTTATATTGACGTAAAAGTTTGTATGTTTTACTGCGAAAACCGAAAGTTTTGGTTGTTAATGAGAATGTCGAATGGAAATCCGGTCCGGTAAAAGAATTAGCCGCATTCACGAGTGGACAAGACGAGGATAACACGACCACATGATGACCAATGGCTACTCCCTCCAATTTGCTAAATAAATGAAGAGAAAACGTAGTCGAAAAAGAAGTTTGTTGGAAGTCAATGAGCCTGAGGTTTCTTGTCCATGCAAAAAGGGTTTTGTCTTCGAATGAAAATACGCGTTTTTGACATGCTTCTAAACAACAATATGCCATTGGATTAGTTTTTTGGGGGCCTTCATCATCGTCGGGAGTGGCGACATTCCCGAAAGTCATGCGACCACAGGCTTCTGGCCGCTCCATTCTAATGACTGGTAAAATGGACTACGACCATAAACGTAATGTCCATGATGTCGTGAGCAAGCAATCGCACACGAAAGTTTCCCGCCTGAATGTCAGCCGCGTAATTGGACGGCCATTGATGCAATGCGGGACACCGGAAATTGGAAACCAAAACGTTTTGCTCAATCGCCGACTTCTGACTCAAGTTCACGGTTACAAAAGCGACCCGCACGAAATCTGGAATGCAAATTCATCGTGCCGTTTCGTGGCCGCCGACGATCAAACAAATAGCTCGGTTAGTTTTCGGTCGAATTTGTGTTAGCGATTTGCCCCGATGCGGGAGACTAATCCGAATGGCAAAACTTTGACGATAACTAGTGGGTGTTTTTGTTCGAAAACTGGCAATTACCTTTCATGTTGCAAGTGCGAAATCAAGTTCACTAGCGACTAGTCAGCAAAGAGCGATTTTACTGGAGAAGAAGATAAAATGTTCGAAACCGCAGAAAACGAAAAGCGGCGCCCTTTCTGGAGCGATCGAGAATCGATGAATCAGAAGAGACAGACAACGAGCATAATGGCTTTTGCGCACAAAAGAGTTTCTTTCCAATTTGAAGTCAAACAATCTCCACACACAAAAAAATACGTTTTTCCCGTAAAGGTCACAAGAACCAAATGGCAAATTTGGCATCAAACAAACGCGCCCATCGGCCGAAGAGCGTTACGATCTCAAAAGCAGATTGGAGAGAAGACTACGAGTATAGAAACAAGAAAGAACTGAATCATAGATTGGCCAACTGACATCTAAAGATCGTGATTAAGAGCAGTCATTAGTCGAGAATGCGAATTGACTAACTATCGAATCATTCACAGGTCTTGTGGTAGTCGCCATACCGTTGGCCAACCTGTGAGTTTTGTTTTGAGAGAGGCGGTCACCGAAAGTGCTCATTCGAATGACCATGTTTCCAATGCGATCTTCGAAAACAATACACGTGCTCCCGTTAAACGAGCGCACATTACAAAGAAAAAAGACGTTGAATGTGCCGTCCGATGCGTTGAAGCGCATCAGTTAGCTAAAGAGCTACAGAATGGACCAAAAGCACTCATTTAAACTTGCGGCAAACGGTGGGCCGGAAAGAGTAGAACAATCAAACGACATACTGTGACAATCGTGGAACAAGCAAATGGATGGTCGAGAATTCGAATGAATAGGCGGTTTCGAGATTCAAACGAACGGTCAACACCGGTGAAAGCGAACAGGAAGATTAACGAGCGGCCGGGTATTCGTGTTTATTAGTCTTCGAGGCGGACATGTTCATTCGGACCATTTCGGCGAACAATTGTCGTGGAATAATCGTAATCCCCGCGGCCTCGACAATCAAAAACGTCAGAAAGGAGAGTCGCGCAGCCATCAACCGGAACACTGAATTGCCCGTGACCAACGGTGTCAAATTTGGATTTTGGCCACTAATGCGCTTGAGCAGTTTGAATTGTAAGTCTCTCATTTGGGCGCGGGGGTTTTACAGAAACCGTAAATGCCGACCGAGTGTTGGAGGAGCTTGACTTTCGAAGAAGAATGTTGTCGAGAAAACAAATGCCGCCTCTGCAAGCCGTTCGGGATCGGATTTCCAACCGGTATGGCGGCGTCAGTTTTAAAGCAAAGGCCGTAAACCTGAGATTACGCATTGACTCTAAATTGCCATCATAGCGGTCAATGCCCGCAACCAATTCATGGCCTTCCAACAGGTCGCCGCGAAAAGCATGAGAAAAAAACACTTGGACGCCCCGAATCAATTGCTAATACACGACAATCGATATCGTAGAATAACAAAAAGAAGTACCGCAGCACCTTCAAACCCGCGGACATTGACGCTGAGAACATCACCAACGGACATTTTTTCGTCAGTTTGCATCCTGTCCTTTTATAACACTCAGAAAACGTTGATTTGAAATGCATCCATGAGTGTGTCAGCAGACATCCGGCAACCTCATCGAACGCAATTGCGAGCGCAGATGTTCGAATCGTTGCAGAATTTTCGATGTCAAACGAAAATCAAAAACTTCAACGAAGTTTCTAAACAATTCAGAATACGACCATTGTAGACTTATGCGGCTGGGAAAGCAAATGGTCATCTTCGGCGTCTTTCGAATCAAAAGGCGAAATCAGTTAAGAGCGAGAGTTAATCGCATTCGAAATTTACGCGTTCAATTGTAAACAAAAGTCTTCTGAAGCGGCACAAAATCCTCCCTCGAGAAATAAATCCTGCGCACAACTCAATTTCACTTACAACTATCAAAAGTCAATGATTGACACCCAGCGATTTGCGGAAATAATACGCAGATTCATGAATAAACAGTAGAGGGCGTTTGGCTTAAGAACAAACGCCCGATAGTCAAAAGCTCAGTTCCAAATACCTACGGGTTCCTTCAACGGAAGTTCAAGGAATGCGGTTACTAAAAGAGCTTATTTTTACCAGAAACTCGACTTCGAGTTCATTGAATTCACACTCTGCCTTAGCTGCTATGCTTCCAACGGCGTTGAATTGATCACACCAACTGGAAGCTGGAACGCAGCAGTCGAATGAGTGAAGAATGAGCACTCGATCTCTGAAGGTCTTGAGAAGCATCGACGACAACTACTTTGTTAACACAGCGCCATGCCATTGGCCGACAGTTGAAAGAGAAGAGGATCACAATGCCGCAGATAATTTATATGCGGACCGTGTGAACTAATGAATTAGCTGTCACAGCATGCAACAAAACGCATAGCGAAAAGCGTATCCCTCACATTTTGAGCCAAAGTACAAAACTTCACAGAAAACATAACGAGCGAGCAATGTGTTGAAACCGCAAACTCTCGTCAACGGCGCTCAATCTGTACGAGCAATTAAGCGAAAAGTCAAACATCGTCGAGCAAACCCCAAAAACCGCAATCATTGAGGATAATAATCCGCAGAAGCGGACAAAATCGTACGAAGACAGGTGGCGACAGATGTGATTTCCGACCACAAATTCCGCTGCGGTTCCAGTATTTTTATTGGCGGATTGAGGACGAACGGATGGGTTTTGTGTGAGCCCAATACGCAACTTTGCGTGATGAACGGATGATCGATTCGCCCGAGTGGCTAATGCAATAAATGCTCCATTCCCGTGTCCAATCGTCTATTCAACGAATCGATTCAATGGATCAATAAAACCTTTCCGATTCACACGGACTTCCCGTGCCATTCGATAGCTGTTTTTTGGTGTCGATTGTCTTCAGAAAACGATCATACGAAAACTCACACGAGCGTTTTGGTCGCAAATTCGAGCCGTTGGAGAAAATACATGCGATGGACATTAAACGTGACAGTAAGTAAGAGCACATTGTTCGACTACAAATCAGGAGACGGAAATGTTTGGCCGCCGAAGAAGTTGAGATGCCGCTCGAAGTCGTTGCAAAGAGAAAAAAGCGGGCCATCAGTTTTGTGGAATAAACGAACTCATTTTTAATCCTCCCAGTACATTTTGAACACAACCAATCACTTTGTTGGAAACCGCTTACACCGAGTGTTCAACACCACGACTTTTGGTTGCTAATGAAAAGTCGAAACCTACCGTCTAATTCGATCTTCAACACCGCTTTTTTCAACGCCGAACCCGCTGAGTTGACCGCTGCACAAGTGTAGACGCCTTTGTCGGTCGGTTTGATGTGGCTTAGAATCAGTGATCCCGCTTCCGTGACTTCGACGTGCCCGTCAATGGATCGAAATCCCGTCAGAAATGAAAACAGCGGATCGCCGTCTTTGGACCAAAAAACACTCGGTTTTGGTCGTCCAATTGCATCACAATTTAAAACTGCTCGTTCACCAATGTTTGTGAGTACGTCGATCGGAGCGCGAACAATCACTGGCGGCGAGTTGACACGTAAACGAGCTGATGATTCGATATCACCGGCTCCGTTCTTGGCAACACAAACGTACTCACCCTCGTCTTGTGGTTGGACACTAAAAAGGCTCGTAATTGTACAAAATTTGTATTCAAAATCGCTTCTTAAGACCGAGAAAGTATACTGACCGTTCAATTCTTAATCCCCGACTGTCTTCTGTGATATATGCTCGTCCAATTGGCATGTTGTCAGAGCATTTCGTATACTCGTCAATTGGAACACAATTTCGCTTCTTCCACGAAACTGTTGGCACCGCTAAAATTTGGAAAGTTGGCTTCACGGTGCCACACAACTTACGTTCTCCGGCCACACGACAGTCAAATAAAACTGACGAGTTGACTTCTCCGACGACATCTTTCGGCTCAACCTAAAGATGTTTTTCAGTTTCGAGTCGATCGAAGATAACTCACCAGAAATCGCGGCTTCTCGGATACGAACAAACGAGCCGATGGCGAGGTTCGCTCACCTACCATATTCATTGCAACACATGTATATAATCCACTATCAGAACGTTGAACCTAAACACCAAAACAATCTATTTGAAAAGATGTGTAACGTACGTTTTCGATAATCAAATTGCCGGATGGATGCAACGAATAGCGACGATTATCGGGCAATGGATGATCGTCACGTCGCCAACTAACTGATGGCTCTGGGAATCCACGAGGTGGAGAACACTCCAAAATCGCATCTTTTCCCAACACAGCGTTCACGTTGTGCGGTCGAACACGAAACTCATCGCGCAAAGTCGCTTGACGAACGTGTGCCAATTGACTGGTCGCATTTCCGAATTCGTTGCTTACGAAACAGTAATAAGTTCCGAGATCATGATCGGCTCTCAACAGGAACAATGAGCCATTTGGTAAGATGAGTCGATGAGCGTTTCCGGTGTTCACCGGCTGATCGTCTTTGTACCATGTGATCTTGACATTGTCGCCGGACACATTGCATCTCAGCGTGGCGGGATCGTTTTTGACTACGAGAACATCGAGTGGGTGCTCTTTGATGACCGGTTCGCCTAGAAATTGCGATTGAAGTTAATGATCAGTTCGTTTGGATTTTGGTTTCGTCTACTTTAAAAAGGCCCTCAACTTTGTTTTGCTCTAATGGAATTTTTCGAAGTCAAACGGAAACTCGTAGTACTTCCTTCGCGAATCTGTGCGGATCGTTTAGATTTTGAAGACAAAAAACGAGTGTGAAGCGGCGAGCCGAAATGGCCGTCCACTCGTTTTAGTTCTTGCCGACAAACATACCGCTCGAGGAATTCAATTTGAGGCTGCGAAAGCTCGTTCCATTTAGAAACATCGATGACACTCGTGCAAAAACAACTTCTAATAACGAAATCTCGAATTGAAGGTGCTTCGGAGTGTCGTACGGTAATCGAGTGATTGATAAGATTTGCGAGTGAGTGATTGGCGTTGTAAATGACCGTGAGAAATTGAACGGTTGTTTTCACGCCTTGGTTTGTTTGCGAACAACGTCGTTGAATCGGCAATTGCGTTCCGATCGAAGCTCCGAACTTTTCGGTGGCACTCAACGATTCGCTTTTCAAGGCAAATTTGGTTTATTTGCATATCATCGCTCGTTTGTTGTTCGCACATAAAACACGTTGGCAGCTTCGGATCCCCAAGTGTTTACCGCATAATCTTTCAACCACAAGTTCAGAATGCTATTAAAGTATATTGCTAATCACTTGTTGACGATCGAAATGGGAACGATCGTTCAACTCGGCGTTGAGGTTGTTAAAGTTTAATCGCCGCGGTCCAAAGGTCATTTGTCAAAGCAATAGAAGCAAAAAGAATCGTCAGAAGCAGTTTTTGAGGGTCGTTAAAACCCCTTCAACAATTGCGGTCGAATCGAATGTAATCAACTCGAAGCGAATTTGTGTTCTGGTTGATCGGGTTCTGTCTATTGAGGATACCAATGACGATTATTTAATTGGACACCCGGTCACGAATATAAAAGTCATGGTCGAGAGCATTGTGGCAGCGATAATTAACGGAACTGCTCGTGTCCAGCTGACCATTCGGCCACTGGAAACAAGCGCACAAGGACAACCGGAAGCCTCGTTGAACGTGCGGTACCAGTCATAGAACAACAACACATGACGTCGCGGTCGAGGAGGCGCGAAGAATGGCAGCATAATGAATGAATGAATAACCGCAAAACAAACGGAACTCGCGGTGACTGTTTGGAAATCTCGGTAATAGGTTGTTTCCCTCCTTCCAACAAGATTTTCAACACTTACCGCCAATGCCTAGTACGTGGTATGGTCGGGCATATAGCAACAGGAGTAATATGAAGACGGCCGAAAACATCGACCTGAAATAAGGTTGTTAGCGCACGTAGATTCGCGCAAACGCGTCTCGTTTTCAATCAAAATAGTGAGTAAAAGCAAGAAAAAAACATTTTTATAATGGAAATGAAAATCGCGCTAATGAGCGCAACCAAACATCCGCTTAGAGTGCAACGGTCAAAAAACGTGAGACGATCGAGGGTAATGAATGCGACGCAAAGGAAATGTTTTGAGGCCTCTGCGCTCTTAAGACGCACAAGCGTTTAAAAAACCCATAACGTCCCAAGGATCGGAGTCAAGCGTACGCGTTGAAAAGCCGCTCAAATCGAAGGGGTCAACCGCGCAAAATGGCCAGCGGCTCGAGAGCCAAAAGTGGGAAGAAAGAGGAGGAGCTGTTCCATTGGGTTGTCCACACGGTTTTCGTCACTCTCCTTCTCAAGTACCCAAACGGAAGGACGCCGTCGATTTGATGAACAAAACGACGCGACATTTTTGTAGCGCATGGACAATAAACGTTGGCGAGAAAGCACACGAACAAATTGGCCATCAACGATAATAGCAAGCGAACTGATGAGTAACACAATTGGCTACCGGTTATTTGCGTAAGTGAACGCTTGTGCGATTTCACGCAAATGGTCGCGTTTGTCGTGATGCCACGTACGTTTTTGGCAGCAAACGCTTATTGCTGGTATTCAATTTGGGCCCCAAAAGAAGTGGCGGAAAGGCGGAGCAGAACATAAAATCCGCTTGCTGCACGTTTTTTGGCCAAAGGCGCCGCAGATGGGGCGTCGAAGTGAACGGACGGAAATCACATAAAACTACTCTGTCGACACGTTCACGGCGTTTAAAGTCTTAAAATCGCGATTAACTCAATCAGATCCAGAAATCAGCCACCACAAGCCTCCGAGTTATTAATAGGTTGATTGTTGGGCGAGACTCAAATCGCTTGCAAAGGTCGAGCTGCCCAACCAAAAAACGGAGACAGCGCGCGAGGGAGCAACTCGACAGACAAATAGACGGCATATCTCTCGCCAGGTCGCCAATTTCTGCCGTCGTTTCCATCGGCCGCTCAAAGTGCCGTTGAGTCGCGTTGCCATTGCCGATCCCGCTCTTCGACGTCATTTCGTTTGGAATAAGCTGCACAGCTTCGGAGAAAAAACTCCTTTCAATTGTTGAGTGAAACAGTAATTGACGAAAACTAGACGACCGGAACTACCGTCTTATTTCTTGTCATCACTTCGACATAAAAACTGTCGGTCGCCAACACCCACAGCTGGAGTCCATCCGCTCAAAAGGCGGCAACAGTAAAAGTCGTATGACGATTGACGAGCCTTCTACGTGCCACGTTCATCTTCCGATTGCTAACTGTCAGCGATTGTCATTCCGCTCGAACGTGTGTGGCATCCGCGCTGTCTGATTGAATAAGTTACCGAACTTGTAGAGGAAAAAAGCAACGTTTGCAATGAGTAGTGGTGGATAGAAAATTAAGAAACGAAGTCGTGATCTTCGATGAACGCCACTTTACCGGACCGCTTACTCAATCCAATTAAACGGCGGTGGAATCAAATTGAGCCCTGTGATTACCTTCGAGGGCTCGTTTAAACGATTTTGCGCGTAGATTCGACAAGAAAAAAGATAAGATTTTCATATGAAAATATAACGCCAATTTAAACGAATTCAAGAGAACCATCCACAAAAAATTAGACTTCATAGTTAGCGCGCGCCACCGTTGCTGTCATTTTAATGGCCATTCGCTCGTGTGCACCGGAAAGTCGATGTTTTGGCCGTTGGGGTGGTCATTCGTCGCCTCTTGCGGTTTGTGGAGAACGCGCCATTTCAACCGAAAAGCAGTTTTCGGCAGTCGGTTGCGAGGAGTTTACGCGCAGGACGTCCATTTCGATTGGCCGTCCGTTTTCATTGTATGTGTTCCTGCGAAGTCCCTGTGGTGGGATCTTAATAAACGAGATGCCAATATCGCTAATCGTTACTGGAAAAAAGACATTCGAAACGAAAAACTGACAAGCAAATGAACTCGAAATTAGAACGATCGAAAGTTTATGCTCATCAAATTTGCAGTCAACAAACCGCGTTTGCAAGCGTCGACATCTGAAGGAGTTGAATTTCAATGCAAAGACCCGAACTCGACTCGTCTGTGCCGTCCAGGTCATTCGAGATCGACCGGATGCTCAATATAAAAAGCTTCGTTTCCGCCAAAAATTGCATCGACACGCTTCAGAAGCCTTCCATTCTCTTTCATTTCACGGCCATTTTGGGTTATTTGAATTGGACCGCGCAAAAGAGATTTCGTCACCGCTTCGCAATGCCCGCTGAATTCCATGAGATTCTCCGGAAATCGAAGTCTCACCAGAAAAGGACTCTCGACGTCAAAAGGTGCGGACAAAACTGCGAATTGAAATTTCGCTTCACGCGCTAACTGCGACCGGTCATCGCTCGCTAAATGCAAATTAACGGACGGATCGAATTGCGCGTCGGACAGCCGCTCTTGTCGACCGCAAATTGCAAACCAACGGGCTTTCGGGAATCCCATTAGTGTGTGTGAAGTTTCAGAAGTTTGAGGCTCGCTATTGAGCAATCGTACTCAACGACGACCTTGCTTTTGCATCAACAACTTTCATTGATTATTAGTCAGCCTGTTGAACAAATCCGCCTTTCTATTGAAACGTTTGATGCCAAAAACTATTCAATGGAGATGAGATTCTGCGGCAATCTCGATGAATCCTCACAACCAATTCAACAAAAAAAGCAATCCGCCAAGCCTGGTTCGAACAGGCGACCTATGGATTCCGACCACTCACTTACAGTCCATCGCTCTTCCAACTGAGCTATTGGCGGCTTGACGGGAAGCAGCGAAAAGTTTTTATTCGACCACACGAACACACGAGTTGGCTGTTTGTTCGCTGACTAATCGCAACGACTACAACCGCCCAGTTATTCGCGAGTTAAGAAACAGAGTGCCGGCGGATTCCAAAAAACCTCAAAATAATCGTTGGGATTTCTCTCGAGAAGCTGAAATCCCGTCGAAGAGCAACCGCTCGAAATTAGCACCATTTTTTGCCGCGCAGCCGCGAAAGCGAATTTGTCAAAAAGCCATTTAACGCCCATGGATTTACTCGCCGCTTGAACATCAGACGATGTCCAGCTGTCCAACGACGTCGCAGATCAACAGCGAAGACCGTAAATGCGCCAATTCCCACTGTTGTAACGTTGTTTCGGTTGGATAGACGCGGTGATTTAGCGTTTACGAGCTTGTCGTCTCCACACTTTTGAATTTAAAAGGTCCAGGAATCGAAGCGTTTTCGATGATAAACAACAACGTTTTTGCCAACTGATCATCGTTAGCGTTGCTGCTTCACGGGAATCAAAGAAGATGCCGCTTTCGCCGACAAATGAATAGTCGAATACAAAGAATATCGTTTGTTCAACCAATCAATAACAACAAACTAAACGATTGAAAGCAAATGAGTTTGGGTACTTCGACAAAAGGCGACGACAACGATCGGGCGAACGAAAGCTGTCGCGGTTGATAAGTTGGTCATGATCGTTGTGTAGTGGCACTTTAGCCGATTATCGCAATCTCGCTTTTCGGCCCTCCAACGCCATTCGCCCGATTTTACAACGAGATCGCATCTATTCGCTCGTGGCAATCGAAAGTCGTAAAATCACTCGTAAACGGATTGCCGTTCATCAAATCCTCGCCCTTAGAATTGAAATTGTCATGTCGGCAGACAAAAACTGCTGATAAAATTGCCACAATCGAATATGCAAACTAAGAGAACTGACCATCAGCACAACGTCCGCTCGTGATGGAGCAACAATAATGAGACCGTAAAAGCGAAGCCGCCTAATTCTTTAATCTTCCAATCCCGCTGCTCATTGACAAGACCAAGGGTAAGATGAATAGTCGGGATTAAGTTGTAGCTCGAGCGTGTGGTCAGCAGAAATCGAGCGCAGATTAACAAAAACAGTTTCGGTCATTTTGGCAACTGGGTGCGGGCATTTCAAGCTTCGGAACAATTGGAATACGAAAAAACTTCGCTCTCTCTCTCGTTCACTAAAAAACTGAAGTTGAGTGACGATCTTAAGAGTCATAACTCAAAACGATAACACTAAATCATTCTGCATATGTTGGAGCGGTCATTTCCGCATTAAAAACACAATTGGACCACAAGTTGAGGTCTTCAGAGAATACCGAATGTAAACAAAATCGGCGAGAACAAAAAACTTCTGACGCTTTTAAGGTCCGATGTCATTTCGGAGCCTCAAACGGCGTTGTCTTTACCTCCAAACTTTTCAAGGACAAAACATTCAGCAAAGCGTAATTCCATTCAAATCGGATGTGTGAAATTTTCTCTTGGCGTAAACTCACGTGTGAGCAGAATCGCGCATTCAGCCGGCTTCCGCCTTCGCAATGACCGTAACGACGTAGCGGGTGGAGAGCGAAAATCTCACCCTCGAGGCCACTTCAGTTGTCGCCGCCATTCTGATGCAAAGGTTTACGCGTAAACTCGTTAAGGAAGACGAATGATGCGGTTGCATTTGCCAAAAAATTCGCGTCTCCCGATTCCAAAAAACGAGCATTTGACTTCGCAGATGACCGATTTTCTTCATAAGTCTCAACGTCGTCAAACACCTGCAACACGAATGATTGCTACTGCGCTTGAGAAATGAGCAGATTTCTATTCGATACCAAACTCAAAGCCCACAAAAGCTTAGAAGCACAGCACCTGATAAACAACTGCACGTTCTATTGCAATTTCGCTCGGTTGTGAACAGAAATGTGGCCAATTCTGCAAACAAACCACAGGCAAATTCGTAAGAGTCTGAAACCACCTTTCCTCTCATTAATCACCAACGCAAACTATTCGCCGTTTGCACTTCCAAAAACTTTCATTGACCGACTAATCGTCCAATTTTTTCGCCAACACAACGTATTGTAGCCACTTCGGATCCCCAACTACTCAGAAATTTATGAAAAAGTAATTGACAAAAAGAGCTGCACTTGACCACAACCTTCGATGTCGACAGCAATTAGAGGTCGTACAGTGGAAACTTTGTTTAGCGTTCAGGCAGAAACACAAAGTTAAATAACCAATTTGAAAACAGTGATGGCATCGTCAAAGTTAAAGATGCCAAAGTCGATCACGCGCGCAGTTTCGTTGTGAGTCAGAACTCACGAGGTTTACTTCTCAAGCAGATCAAAGGAATGGGGCGTGTCGTGAGTAAAAACAAAACCTGCCGTCTTTGTAATGTTGACCATTTCACTTGGTATTCATCACCTAAGAGTCGGAAACCACGACACGTTCCGACAATCACTATGCTTTATGAGTCATAAAAAAAAAACCAAATGCTTCGCGGTATTTTAGCGTCTAGTTGTATTATTCGTTCAGGTTATGACTTCATTGTAGCGAAAGATTGTTGAATTAACCTACGCACACTTTAAGAACTTTGTGGTGCAAAATCAATCAAAGACATGCGGCTTTCGTATTTTGTATTACAGCCGATACCTCAACTTTCGAAATGCGTGTTCATCGTTCAGGTGCTTTTTGGGCATATGCACGTGCATCAATGAGTTTAGCCGGCTATCAAACGCCGTTATTTTATTCGGAAGACGGGCATTTGCTGTTGGACGGTGATTATGTGAACAACATGCTAGCGGATGTTATGCGTTTATTAGGTGCAAATTATACCTTTACGATTACTCGACAAAACGCAGTCATCTCAACAGTTGACAAAGTGTCAAGTCGTGGTTGTCATCGATGTTCACTTGCTTACTAGTGAATTTAACACGTCCAGTTGGACTTCAGACCACCAAAGAATCAAGTCAGATGTGCGAATACTATCGTAGCGACATATAGATCCTTATATAAACTATTACGAAAATCTTGGTGGAACTTGAGTGTGCAGATTTGAGTGCTCTCTAACGGGTCCATTCGTTGAATCGTCGACTTATTTGGCCACCAAGAAAATGAGCTGGTCGTTTAGTCTGCCTTCGTGCATTGGACCTAAGTATAGAAAAAGGATCTTAGAACCTCCAATGCATCTTGATTGGTCTTACCCATTAACCAAAGAAATCAGGTTGTTTCAACACGATGGCGCTCTGGAAGATGATGAGAAATTTTTGGCTGCTAAAGTTAATTGACGAAATTCGACAAGCACGTTTGGAAAGCATTCTATCCATCTCCAGACTACGATCCAACGATTATCTGCGATCGTGCTCACTCTGTATCCAACAGTAACGTTTACTTCCCATCAAAGCGACAGCGATCACAATGGAGGATATTGTCGTTTGGAAGTAAGCAAACTTTGCGTTACACGAGTTGGCGCAACATTCACCTAACGGCTTCAACGGCATTGATTTGAATGGCGATGTGATTAGGTAAAAGTTCGTCTTAATGTTCGAAAGACTAGATGACACTATTTTAGTGGACTTAACGAATCTACGACTGAGATCAAGCGATACAACGTTCGAACAAGACAATTTTTGGATTCTTTTAAAGTACACGGTCTTCCACCAACCAGTCACTGTCTTTGGAAAACAACGATTCCATCACGTAAGTTCAGCTTTAGTTGAAACGACTACTTTCATTATTAGGATCTACGACAGGAACTCGTAACTGCTGGCGCTTGGGCTAATGATCGAGCGTTTGTTTGGTCAGAAGAAGGAAATATACGATCCGAAATCTCTACCATCTACTGCGTTCATCTGCATAGCGGTGTTGCGACTGCAACGAGCTACCGTTTCAACGATTTGATTCGACGTCTTTGCATTCACCAAGTGGATCTCATCTCCACGTTCGAAATGAGAAGATCATAGAGCGACCACGCATAGGAAATAAAGATCAAGTCAAAGATGCGTATATGCCTCCTCTGCTCATTTGTCGTTGTTTTCGTATTCCGCTAAATACCCTGAATCGTTGTTCTTTCTTGCTGCTGCAGCTCTGCAAAGACCAATACCGCAACGTTTAATCAAGTTTATAACTCGTCACAGAGAACCAATTCCCATGCAATGTACAATGAGCGTAATAAAGAATGGTTTTTTCGACATTCACGTCATACGTGCATTGGTGCTACTGCAAATGATGTCGTACGCAGGAACAAAACTGGAGGTCGATTTTCCAGATTAAAGCTTGCCATCCTTCATTCTCGATGCTTGATGAGCACCCAGTAGAACATGACATTCTCCAGGAAGCTTTGAGGATTCATCTTGCAAAAAAGTGGTCCACCGCTATCACCTTTAAACTACATTATATCCGTTTGCGCTAAGAAAGAAACCTGCAAAGTTGTTGCTGTTTCCGTTTTTGTACTTGTTGAACAGCGGCAACGTACAAGTTATCACCGGAGCCAACAGACTCAGCGAGTTTCATGTGTAGCCGTCGCATTCGACCCCTCGTTATCATTAGGACTTTCTAAAGATAAATGCAAATAATACACGAAGGAAAATCGAGTCGATCGAATACTCATTACTCGCTTCAATTATTTTTGCGCAAACATCAGGAACAGGTAAAACGCATTCGTTTCCATAGTACAGTTTATAAAGTGTTTATATATGCTGTACGGAATGATATAATATCGAATTCGTTCAAATTAGCGGGAATAAGACGCAAACAGGCGGAGATTACAGCGCAGAGTAGAGTGAACAAACGACCATAACCACCGCTTTTGAGGTTCGGAACGTCCTTGCTGACTTTCAACGTGCCAACCATTTCGCCAATTGGAACCATTTTAATGCCTAGTGGATTAATTGACGCGATGCCTTCGATCAATCGCGCTACGCGAGCCTTCAGTCGTGCGTGACAAACGCAAAGGTATAGTTTGTGTTGAGTAGAAGGCCCAACAAGCGGATGTTCGTCAAAATGCCTTTTACCTATCGGTCTCTTCTCTAATTATCGCCTTATTATTGAGAGAGGAAGGTGTACAATCTGCTCAATTCGTTTTTTCTAATAAGGGCATTGCTGAGTTTCTCTGGGGAATCTTCTACTGTTAGTTCGTGCGTAGAACTTACAACTTGCTTTTCTTGTTGTTCTAATCGTGCGAACTAACAACACGACAAATTCTGATTGGCTTGTTAACTCTCGTCGTTGTCTTAATCTTTTGCCTGATGATCCCAAACTTATTTTGCTCACGTGTTGCAAT